>VXBW01003162.1:177486-248961 GCA_013400375.1 Thinocorus orbignyianus | reverse complement strand
CAAAGGGGCGGGGGGGGACCAGGAGGGGAGTGGCGTCATTTCCTGGGCCGATCCCACCGTCCCGGCCAGGATCCCGGCTCCGAGCGCCCTCCTTGGTCCCGGGGAGGTAGCCGCCGGGATGTCCCCCGGGACACCTGGAAAGGAAGGGCAGTGTTCCCCAGCGCTGCGACAGTGAGAAGCGNCAGGGACACCTCCCACTAGAGCAGGTTGCTCAAAGCCCCATCCAGCCTGGCCTTAAATACGTCCAGGGATGGGGCATCCACAACTTCTTGGGGCAACCTGTTCCAGTCCCTCACCACCCTCACAGGAAAGAATTTCTTCCTAATATCCAATCTAAATCTCCCCTCTTCCAATTTAAAACCATTACCCCTTGTCCTGTCACCACACTTCCTGACAAAGAGTCCCTCTCCAGCTCTCCTGTAACTCCCTTCAGACACTGGAAGGCTGCTATCAGGTTTCCCCGGAGCCTTCTCTTCTCTGGGCTGAACAGCCCCAGCTCTCTCAGCCTGTCTTCATAAGGGAAGTGCTCCATCCCTCTAATCATCCTTGAGGCCCTCCTCTGATACATGTATGCCTATATACAGATATTTATGTGCAATTTTCTTTGGAGGTTGTAGAGAGCTAGTTAAGGTCATAGAAAGCTAAAACAGTCATTATTGATCCTGTGTGTCTCTATTGTTCAGACAGCAGTTACCTCTGCCCACTCAGGGACATGCAGAGCCTGCAGAGCTGCAGCCTTTCTGCCCCAGCCCACCCAGCACATGCTGGTTCAGTCTCCACAGTGGCTGAAGGAAAGGATGCAGTTAAAACAGGCTTGGAAAAAGCTTTGTCCTGTCCCCCGCCCAGCCAAAATCATATACACTATACACGTTATGTTACATGAAGCTATTAAATAATAATGGGGAGGGAAGCAACACCAACAATGCTCCTTCTTTTTCTTCTAGGCAGGGGCTGTGTCCCTCTAGCAAAGGAGGACCCTTCACCTATGTGTCCCTTCACCTGTCTGGTCCAGGCTCAGGCCAGCCCGCTGCAGGTGGCACAGGCTGGTGTCTGTCTGTCAAGTCTCCAAAGCGACCGTTTTTAGGCTCTGGGAAACTGTGTTGACACATGCCAGACACCAATACAGGTCTTGCTGGAAAACACTTCTGAGGATAAAGATCTGGGGATCTTGGTAGATAGGAAACTGTCCATGAGCCAGCAATATGTCCTTGAGGCCAAGAGGGCCAATGAATGGGATCCTGGGATCCACAGGGAAGAGCGTGGCCAGTAAGTAGAGGGAGGTNCTTCAAGACCTGCCTGGATGCCATCCTGAGTAATGTGCCTTAGACAATTCTGCTTCAGCAGGGGAGTTGGACTAGATGATCTCTAGAGGTCCTTTCCAACTCTGATAATTCTGTGATCTCCTTTTTTTATTTGCCTCTGGGATCAGAAGCTTTGTTGATTCCAGCGGCAGATTTCAGTGCCTGAAATCCTTTTGTGGATCTACTTGCAGGTGCCACGGGACTCATGGATAAAGGGGTTTAACTCCGTCACTGAGGCGCTGCAGCTGGGAGGAAGGAGCCTGCAGCCTTTGGTGTGTAACGCGACAGACAGTACAGAGGTTATTCTCACTGGCATCAGGACCTTCACACCTATCATGTCTAAAGGTTAATAAAGCTCATGTTTGTTTGTTATCCTGAATATCAGACTGAGGTTGATTGTTCTAGGCAGTTAGAGTACGATCACTTAATCTGGCGGGTTAGGCAACCGATAGAGGACAATGTGTTTTAAAGCTGGGATAATAGAAGCAGTCAGTCTTGTCTTTGCAATGCTCCATTTAAAAAGAATCCATAGAAACACTTAATTACTTTCACAAGACATGAGACATTAAGTCTGTTCTCAGGGCTTTATTCCACATGGACTTGTTCCTGCTTAATTTACTCTGGATTAAACGAAACAATTGCTTATTCTGAATGAGAACATCTATGTTTAAGTCAGTCAGGAATAAGAAATAGCTGTGTCTAGAGACAAGCCCTTAGGCAGACTGTGTGACCCAACAAAGCACCTCTATCTGACCTCCTTCTCCTGGCTGTCATCCTGACTCGCTCCTTGCTTCGATTTGGGACTTCAGCTGTGACTGGGTCAGCCTGGAGAGACTGCCACGCTCTCAAGGAGCTCTGTCGAAGTTGAAGGGATTTGGAGAACCAAGGCCTTGGACACTTTATCTTCTGCAGGTATGCACAATTTAGTCCCAAAATAGCACACCAGGTATTCAAACTCCTGTTTTGTTGGGAAGATGGCAACATTTGTAAAACTAAATGAATCAGACAAAGCCCAACTTGCACGTAGTTGGCAGTAGAGTTTAAGCAAGAAGTGGATTGTACGCCTTCTACTTGCACTGTGATTTGAGAATATAATAAACACCAGCAACAGAGTGAGAGCTCACAACAGGCAGAACATAGAAAGAGCTCACCTAAGGTAGTTTCCATTACTTAAGTGCTTTCAAAAGGGCTAGGCCTACATAAAATTCAGATTTAAGGTGTTTGGAGAACTGTCTGCCCAGCTTCTGTACTTCTGGCTGCTGAAATGTAGGAAGGCTAGAAAAGGCCACTGCCAGAGCTTGTCTTCAGGGGACAGAAAAAGAAGGTGGCAATGGAATTCCAGAGCAGTCATGTCTCTGCCTAAAAAGAAAGAAATAAGCTATGCTCATAGGTAGCCAGGCTGACAAACAAGAGTCAATACTAGGTTTATTAGAACAAATCACATGAAACCACCCTACTGCATCCTTTTGTGGCAAGGTAACCAGTCTTGTATAACTCCTTCTCTCCTGTGCAGGTACATCAGCAAGGGCATCACACACAAACTCACTTCTCACTGTTTTATTGCCTTGCAGCATTTCTCAGTCCCTTCAGAAACCAGGATTAAATACAGTACTTGAGCCTTTTCTTTTTAGAATAAAATCCTTCCAAAGGGTTGCTCGGCGTGGCAGCCAACCTGAAGATACTCAGCAGGTCATAGGGCACCTTTGTCCTCTGTGTCAGAGCTAAAACGTTTTGCTTCTATGGTCTGTGAACAGAGAGCAGATGGTGACTGGGTTTAAGAATTACAGCTTTAAAGCTGATAGAAAAGAGCACTAACATGCAGTTTCCAAAGATAAACCCAAAACCCGTCTGTTAGCAAACATATAAGCTATGCTGAGGTTTTCATACACAAAGGGTTCATTACTTAAGCCGATGTAAAACTACATTGTGTCCGAAGGAGCTGCCATCCCCTCTTTTGTGTCGGTGCCAGTATTCACATGGTTGTACTCGCATTCACATGGTTGAACACTAACTGAATCAGCTCACTTGCAAAAACCTCCCTCGGTTGATCCTCAGACAGGTCGGGAAGCTGGTCTGACTTACCGGGTGCTCCTTAATGTCAACAGAAAGGGAGGCGAGTATGCTGGAAGGAAACTACCTCCGAAGAAGGTGATGAAAGGGATATAGTCACACATCGTAGCAGATGCTGGAGTTCCTCGCTGATCTCATTGAAAGCACACCCTCACCAATGACTGAGAAGTGCAGTGTGGAGGTGGAAGTGAGCAGTAAGAATAGGGTGGGAATTCTTAAACCAACTTTCCCACTGAAGAACATTAAAAAGAAAAGTATGGGGTACATAATCCTTCTGAAGTCAGCTACACACTGCAGCTGGGATGCTCCTGATGTCCAGAGTCAGGCACGTGTATGAATTTTTGCTAGTTCAGAGCTTAATGGTAGCTCTGCCTGCTCAGCACCCCAAGAGTCAGCTCCTTTATGAATTGATTTGAATGTACAGAAGCCAGGAATTAAAAGGCAGGCTGGGGACCATGCCTGGCTCCTCATCAGCGGGTTTTTAGTGTTCAGGACTGAAATAGCTGAACATATCAGAACAGAAGATAATAAAAATCTTGTGGCTTCCTTGTAAGTCTGACAACTCTTGTTTAGAGGCAGAAAACTAAGGCACATCATAATTTGCTGGAGGTCACGTAAGTTCCTGGCTATAGAGACAGGACAGAACACACTCTGCATTTGATGTGATCCAGTAAGAATACTACTGTTTTGGGGCTTTAGGTAGCTTTGCAGACTACTTTTAACACTTCTCACTTCGTGGAATTATATGCCAAAGTCAGATCAAGGCAACCACTCCTCTCCCAGATGCTAAACTTTAAAACCTATGCAAAATAATAGTCCTGCTTAATGATCCATTTTTGAGATTTAATTTTTTTCCCCAATAGACAAATACTGTACTTTCTCACAACTGCTTTCTTGGAAACTACTGAACTATTTTTGCTAACATTATTCCTCTGTAAGGATAGTAAAAAGTGCTGCTTTCAAGGACTTGAGAAGTAGTAAACAATGTAAATTTTATGTATATCTCATTATCAGCTCTGTTAATGATGGTAGAAAGCTCGTACGAAGTGAAAAAATACAAATTAAAGAAAACAAAAAAAAAAGATTAATCACGTTCCTGTAAGCAGTGAATGACTAACAGGATAGTTTCAGTGGTATTTAGGAGGAGGCAGCCTAGTTGTAAATTTTCATCCTCGAACCCCTGAGAACAAAAAAGGTGTTCTGCATGAGTTCCTCAAGCTCTGTCTTGCTCTCCTTCCTGGCAAGCACCCTCGTTTTTTAGGTACATTTTTTCCCTGCTCTGAGCTGTGCTCCAGGGCACCATCTCCGAGGTCATTATCAAAGGGTTTCTTTGGCAGCCTGGGAAGCTGTCTCCTCCTGCTTCCGCAAAACCTAGTCCGGTCCCACCGAAATCCACCCAAGGTCCGGTGCCAGAGCCACAGTTAGACATGATGCTGGTTCTTCAGACTCCGGTGGACCTGCGCCAGGTGGCCTTATCTGATCATCTGGCTCCAAGGAGAACAAGTGCCTCCGTGACTCACGTCCACCTCACACCGGCTGGGCACGGGAAGAAGTCGTTTGTCAAGCTCGGGTCCCACACGTCCCAGCTTTCTCCCAGGGTTTCTTCCTCCCCTAGGAGGCGCTGAATAAAGAGCTCTGTATTTCCTTAGCGCCTACCCCATGTCGCACCATGTCGTGCGACAGAGGCGACAGCGTGAGTCGGAGCCTTCGGTCCGCGGGCACCCTCTGTAGGCAGCGCCTGCTGGGGACGAGGCAGCTTCAGAATAGCCTTGAAAATTGAGCAGAAACAACAAAAAAACCCTCAACCCACCCCTAGTTTTCAAAAGCAAATAGGCTTAGATACAGTTATTTTAGTACAAATAACTAGCATATATCGTTTGGGATCAAAGGAAGAGAAGAGAGGAGAAGAGAGGAGAAGAGAAGAGAAGAGAAGAGAAGAGAAGAGAAGAGAAGAGAAGAGAAGAGAAGAGAAGAGAAGAGAAGAGAAGAGAAGGGAGAAAGGAGAAAGGAGAAAGGAAAAGAAAAAAGAAAAAAGAAAAGAAAAAAGAAAAAGGAAAATAAAAAAAAAAAGAAAAAAAAAAGAAGAAGAAAAAGAAAGAAGAATAAAAGAAAAAGAAAAAAAGAATAAGAGAAAAAAAGAAAAAATAAAAAGAATAAAAGAAAAAGAAAAAAGAATAAGAGAAAAAGAATAAAAGAAAAAGAAAAAGAAAAGGAAAAAGAAAAAGAAAAAGAAAACGAAAAATAAAAATAAAAAGAAAAAGTGTCTCTTTTACCGATGTGCTTTCGTTCATGTAGGTATTTTATTTTGATTTGCCCATCCAAAGCAGCATCTCGGAGTGCTAAGCAACATTTAAATCTTAACGTACAATTTGAACAAAAATCTGAAATAAACAACTTCAAAATCCATTGTCGCTAACTGCTGTTGCCTGGTAAATACATGGGTGGTAAAAGCCTCTGTATACAAACTTATGCATGAATGTGAATTCTAAACTAGATTTCTGCCAAGAAAATGGATGTAGCTTTTTAACTTTGCAAAGCTCCTGCGGGAGTGCAAACACTGTGAAGAATAATAACGTGGAACAGGGATGTGCGCAATAGCAGAATAAAACTCTAGAGCATCATTAAACAGCGTAACTGAAGGAAATGATTTTTAAATAGGATTTTCAAAAATAGGTCTCCATTAATAAATTATCACGCCATTGTGTCTGCCTCCACAGTTGACTTTGCCTTCCCAAACGTATTTAAATAGCCTTCCGTGAAGCTGTGGCAATTTAGAACTCGCAGGTCATAGCCTTGCCCTGCAAGTGTGGTTCCACAGCTCAAGTGCAAATCTCTAACGCCGTGTTTTAACTTGTCATGTGAAGCCCTGAACGGGCTTTGGGTAAATTAACCTTGGGACCTGCGATGCAGCTTGCATGAAGACAGCAACCCCCCAATCAGGCAGGCATGGGGACCTGCCCAAAGGAGTAAATCGTTGGATATTGGATTAGAGGCTTCTGGTGAGCCATTCTAAAAGATCTGGAAAAGACTCCTCTGTATTCTGGTTGACTAATACTTTCCATTATAAAGGACTCTTTCTTTGGGAAGCATTAACACCTCTGTTGTTTGTTGCAGGCCTTTGATATTTAGCAGGGGAAATCCCAGAGGCTATAGTGGTACCTATTCATTGCCCAGAGAAACGTGAGTCAGTTTTACCTGTATTGTAAAGTATTAAAAATGCTGGGTCTCTGATTCATGCACAAAGGCAGATTAAAATCAGGCTGCCACCCACGTGTGTCTGGCCTGCCCCCACTGCGCAGATGGCTGGGCTGCTCTTGAAACAGCAGCTGAATTGCCACAAATTACAGCCCCGGTGTATTTAATAAAACTCAGACCTGAGCGCAAAGATCTCAGCTTGCCTGCAAAGCAGGCACTTTCAAGGCAGACAGCTATGGAAGGAGATTTTTTACAGTCATCACTTTTAATCTGCCTGTATTTGTGACAGGGGTCTTAATTTCCTTTTCTCTCTCTAGCTGAGATTGCTAAACATCGTAGGCGACCTGGTCTAGGTTGTTGGGGCAAAGCAGCCGTGAGCACTGCTGTCTGAACACAGGCACAGAGTGGGAGGCATCACTTAGGACTCCCCCATCCAGCACCGCTCCCATTCATAGCGCAACTGCAGCCCGATGGCACGGACCCTTCCTTTGGTTCCTTCCCCACACTCTTTGTGGCAGCAAATGCAGGAGGCAGAAGCAAAAAATTGTGTAAGAGCGTACCAGATCCTATGCTGATACCTCCTCCTCACCTGCTCCTGCCAGCCTTGGAGAGAGCTCTTCACAGAGCGCTGTGCTCTTCAAGCCATAGGGATGAGAGGGAATGAGTCCTTCCTTCCCCAAGTCCTGCACGCTGGCATGGCATCATGTGCAACAGCCTGCAAGAGCCATCAGCAGTTAGGCCACGAGGGGCCAGTTCAGAGGAGAGAGTTTTCTACAGAAGATTCACAGTGTAAATCCTCCTAAACAGAAGTGCCCCAGAACCCTTGGGATTATGTGGCAAGCTCACTTCTATTTCAGACAGCTGATTTTTGTTCGAACTATTTGTTCCCAGCCTGATCTTCCATTCTGGTTGGCTGGGGGCTCACCCGAGTGCAGCTTGTCCTGGGCTCTCAGTGTCAGTTTGTCTACATGGAGAAAAGAACAGTGAGTAAGTAGGAGTGATGCAGCACTGCATATGAGCTGAGAGTTGCCTTCAAAGTGGGACAGCAAGCCTTTCTATAGAGAATGCCTCTGGGTCCTCAAGAGGTGCTGGCCAGTAGTAGCTAGCCCAGGTAAGTTAGTCTAGCTGAATCTATACTGCCTTCTGTGTATAAATCCTACATATTTTAGTTGAAGGATTCATCCAGTTCTTGTTTTAAAAAATGCTTCAAACATTGTCGTTCATTTTTATTGTGATGTAAGATACCTGTCTTTTTGTCTATGCCCATTATATAAGAATCAAGTAAATGCCTTTGCCAAGCATCTTTCCTAACAGGTCAGAATAGCTGCAGCTGTGTGGAACTATTTATGAAAATACAGTTAGGCACATTTAGTTATGCTGCCAGTATCATTCGTTTACTTTCTTGCCATCGTACCTGCACCACCCAACATTATACCAAATGGTATATAAATCTGAAAGTCAGCCCTATGAACACCTTTACCTGTTTTATTTAGACATAAGGTTCTTTTCTGTTTAAAAGTATTCATTTAACAACACGCTGTAGCTTAGAAGTCCGTTATAATAACAAAGTCCCTAATAACTCTTGAAATTATTTTAAAGTTACTAAGTAATGCTAAAAAGCCTGCAAAAATTGTGAGTTTTTTTATATACATCTCACAAGCTGTTATCTGATTTCTAATAAACAACATAAAGGACTAATAAAAAATGGGATGTTTGAACTACCGGTTCAAACTGCTTTTCAGCTCAACACTTTCCCCATGGGCTCTATTTTTTTAATAAATAAATACACATGCACACATATGTAAGCTGTATGAATACAAGTTTCTTCTCCAAAAGGCTATGAATGAAAGCATTATATGTGCATCTTGAATATATTCTCTAAGAACATTAGCAAAATATAACATGAAAGCTGAGAAAGTACAGTATTATGTACAAGATTTGGCAAGGATAAAAGTCAAGACTTTAAAATGCAGTTTCTTTAGAAGAATAAACCCCATCTGAAGACTGTACTTTTCACAGGTTTTCTAGAAAGCTATCTGGATTCCCAAGCCCAGTCCCTTTTCTAGGAGCTTTTCCTTCACATTTAATGGTGATGTTTCATCAACTTTAGGGGAAGCGCAACAGTTTTCAAACTGCTGTCCAGCAGTTTGAAGCTCAGAATACACAGGCACAGAAGTCTCTGTTTCTATGAGAATACCTTCTCCAATAGCTTGTGACCATGGTTGAAGCTGTGTGAGAAGTACTTCTGCTGTTGAGGTGGCTATTTCACAAGAGTTCCCTCCTTCTCTTCCAAAACTATTTTGACTTGTGAAGACTTATTTGTTACCATCTTGTTGTTGTGAGCCTGACCTAAACCCATGACAGCATTATATACTGCTAAATTCAAACTCGTATGACCCTCATCACCATCTTTTTATCTAAAGGAGTAAAATTGAAAATACCGAAAATACAAGTTGCGAACATAGCATTTATAGCAGAAAATATGAATAACATCTAATTAAATTGATGAAACTGAGAATGTCAGCAATTAAAAGATGGATTAGATTGCTATTTATTAGGTAGCATTCAAAACAAAAGACATTATATGTGAAGAAATACCTGCAAGAGGGTTCTAATAAACCAAATACGTCCAATACACATCACATAACAGAAAATAAAAGATTTCTATTCATATTTACATTTTATTTGCTGGATCTTCTTGTCCTGAAATGCTTGTTTACATTACAGAGCTGTTGATATATTTATGTATTCTCTTTGGTGGGTACAACTTGCAAGCTCAAAAAATTTCTTTCAACTATCTAGGTTACAAGAACTCCATATTGGAAAAAGCTATAAAGGCAAAAAGACCTTTTTTTTTTTTTTTTTTGCTTGGTTTAACCATCTTTGCACTGATTTTTCCAACACAATAGTAAAACCTAAGTAGTAAATTGTTTCACACTCAGAATGTTTAAAACTGAACAAAGCATAAGATAGCATTTAATTAAATATCTGGATCTCTTAAACAAAATGTTTTTAAAAAAATACTTTATGATCTGAACAAGAATCAATGGGTAATATATCTGAAATGAGAATAACTCCTGATTTTGTGAGCTTTTCAAAGATGTAGGGTCAATGTATAACTCCAGGAGAAACATTTCTGAAAAATGTGGCACCTGTATTTCAGAATGCTGTTACTCTTGGAAAGAAAGACTGTTAGAATCATTGGAGGCTTGCACATATATATGACAAAAAATAATCCTTTGTTGAAAAGGGGGAAACCACACTAACTAGCTGAAAACCTTTTTGAAGTTAACTTCCTAAAATGTTTAAAATTTGTGATTTTCAGAACTTGTCTAATTAAGGAACTCCTGTGAACATGGAAATTCTCTGTATTGGCCATCAAGTACTGCAGATATATCCAATAACAGCATGACAAATAGCTTCTACTAAAATATATTAATTTTACAACATAGCAGTCATCTTAACTCAGAAAGATGAAGAAACAGGCGACAAGCATGCATAAACTGTAGCAGCCAAAACAGTATTTTAATGTGGCCAGAGCGACCCAGCTAAAAGTAGTGTAAACTTTACACACTTTATAATTTCTCTGTTTTCACGTTATAAATTACTTCCAACATGAGGAGAATGGCAATATTAATTTTAATCCCTGAAATATTTTGCAGTTGAGATTAGGATTGGCATGTTCTTGCTCTTTTTGTTGGTTTTTGTTTTTTTTTTTCTTTAAAGGGGGCAGGGAGTTGGACAGAGTTCAAGACCGTCAATATGCAACTACACGTACATAAGGTAAGCACAAAAAAAATCTATAGGTGAGGATGAGTCATGTATTTGCATAATACTTGCAAGAGTCCTAGGAATGTGTACAAATGAATACTTGATTTGATGCAAAAATGAAACATTTCATTAATTCACAAGAAACAAAATGGGTATAAATTTGAAACTTTAGTCTCATTTATAGCAATATATTTTATTCTGTTATTTAATATACTCACCACATGCGCTCTCATGTAATGCTGTCTCAAAGTTCTCAAAGTCCATGAAGTAAAACCACATCCTTCAACATCACAGCTGTAGGCATCTGAATCATTGTGTGTTTCAACATGTTTATGCAGATGATACGTGTTCTTAAAACTCAAAACAAGGTAAAACAAATAACAGATATAATAGTACAGAGGAGTAGCCTTGTGGTTAATGTTTAGGACTGGGAGGTAGTAATTTTTGGCTCTAAGAATGACAAGTGAAAGCGGAATATGTGTAAATCGCTTCTCTACCTCATTTTTTCCACTTCTGAAAAGGGGATAGTACAGACATCTCTTTGATGTGCTCTGGATTTCATTTTCCATTCCCTCTTTCTTCCCACACATCCACACCATGCCCAACACCAGGTAATTTTTCCAAAACCATGTTGCGAGGCATCACTCTCTCTTCCTGTTCACACGGAGAAAATTCTTGTCCATTATCGATCACTCACTTCATCCTCTCTGGTCTAGAAATTCAGATTATTTCTTCTGTCCACCCCCAGTGTGGACATAAAAGTACTTAAATATTTATTCACTTTATCCCACTTCCATCATACAAAGGCTAGACCTCCCATCTTCTCTGGCAAAGCTAAGCCTAATTTGCCAGTGCTTATTTATGTAACTTGGTCTGTCACAACACAGTGCCACTTTTTAAATTATTATTTCACTGCTGTATGGCACCCTATGGTAAAAGCAGAAAAGAAACCACCACAGAGAAACGGCAGTGCAAGACACCAGAAGGTAGTAGTAAACCTGCAGCAGAAAAATCATTCAAAGGAGAAGACTGTGACTCTCCCAGGAAAGAGCCAGCAATCATTTTGAATGGCAAACCCCACAGTTTGAGGCAGTACTTGCTACACATCTCAACTTGTGGTGATGACCATTTTGCAGTACATATACTCTTGCCAGGAAAATTCACCTTTTAATCCATCAGTCCTACTTGCACCAGAAGTTCATGAACTACATCATCTTGACAGCTGAAGGCAGATGAACAGCAGACGAATCTGTTATATTTCTTTATTGAACAGCCGATTATTTTTGTGGTTGAAAACTTTTCTTTCTTTACAAACTCCTGAGTAAAATACTAACTTGGTTCTACAGTTCTGCTCACAGGGCTATAAGCTTCAAATTTTCTTACCTTCTGTCACAAAAGTGACAATGGGAAGGACATTCATCACAGTGTCAGAACCTTATGTGTGCTTTCAGTGTGGAGGCCCTTTTGCACACCATATCACAAAGGGTACATGTGACATGATTAACCAGAAAGGACAGTAGAAAGAAAGATACTTTCAGTCCTGTATCACAGCTTCAACAGGACATTGTCTGCTATGACATATCAAAATAAAATATAAAAAAAAAGTCATATTAAAATTAACAGCTTATAATACGTTTTGAAATAAAATATACAGAGGGAAAAAGATATAAAAATGAAATGCAGATAGAATAAAGAGAGTAGTGAAATAATGGCCAACCTCACAATGTTTCAAGTTACTTGCAAAAAACAGAAGGGAAAAAGGTATAGAGGATTGTGTTTCACTCTCTAGGCTCTAACAAAAAGGATTATTATCGTCTTGCCCTTGGCACTTTGGGAGGATTTCTAAAAGGTGGATGTTGTCTGGAGGCCTTCTGACAGACAAGCACTGGCAAATCTGCTTTTAGTGTTTAAGGTATTACCACTCTTAAAAAGGTGGCAGAAAGAATATGTGTCTGTCCTCCGCCTCCCTATTTCACATTTGGATATATTTGCTTAAGGCATAATAATGGTAGGTGCTTGCTAAGCTGCCAGACTGTGAACTGCAGTGGCTGAGACACAGGGTTGCTCCCTTGGCTCTGGAACTGGGGAGAACCTCTGGCAGGTTGGCAAGCAGGACTGTACATATTTAAGCTGAACAAATGCTTGCCTTGCTGCATATGAATCAGCAACCTGATGAACGCACTAGGAAGGGTCTCAATAAAGAATTTTGGGTTTTAGACAGAATCTGTTATATTTGGGACTTTGAAATAAAGCGTTATCTTCTAATCATCCCAGTGCTTTACAGGTGGCCAAAGCAAACCACGCAGTTGAAGGGCTCGTGTTTTCTCAAAAGAAGGAAGTAAATATAATGCACTGTAACTATTCTGGAATCACTCCCTGCACAGGTACTTTTCCTCATAGTTTGTCTTAAACCAGGAATTTATTTTTTTTTCCTCTCAAAATAAATAGCTTCATGTGGAAAACTAGTTTGGAATTACTTAATCTGCAAAACTGCATCAGTGAAGATCAGCAGTCACTTGAAATGACAGAATCAAAGAGTTTACATAGTTGTCTGGCATGTAAGTATGTCCATGTAGGGAGAGATTTCAGAGTACATACAGCATTTGTATTCACATCACAGCTTATTTCAAAATAATTTCTTATACGTAGGCAACCTTTTTAAAATAAGATTTCAATATTTATCTATACCAGCAAGCTATTATGAAATATGCCGGGGTAAGAATCTGAAATTGTCGTGTCTACACTGGCAGTCTGCACTAACATGCAGACGTGTGCTGCCAGAATTTTTGAAGAAAGCTGAATCATGAACTAGGGAAGTAACTGTCTCTGAAGTCTGAAGGAATTTAGGTTGTGCCTACACATCCGCACCCACGAATACTTCCCAGGTCCCTCAGCCAAGTTCACATTGCAGCTGGCTCACTCTGGCATACTGGGACATGGCACAGGGTCACACCATCCATGTTCGTAGGTCCAGCCACCTTGTGATTTTCCCTGGCTGTGCAAGCAGACCGCAGTCTGAATTATCAGGGGACAAGGACAGCAGGCACATTGTACGATTCACAAAGGGGCAACCAGAGTGACCAGAAACAAATAGTTTTCTGTTTTATTTAATACATCAAATCTATCTTATTGTATGCTATGCTTTAATTAAAAAAAAAAAAAGAACAAACTGAAATAGCTCAAACCCAAAACCAACAGCATAATTAAACTGCTTCACTAGCTAATAAAAACAAAACCAGAAAGATCTTAATATGTATTTATTTTCAATTTCTATCCAAAATCGCCTTGAGACAAAGGAATAAAACTAGTAAGCAAAAACAAAGGTAATTCTCTATTTCCTAATAAAAAAAAATAAATAAAAATTAAGATATTTTAGTCAGATGCATGTCAACTATAAAACCGTTTAAATATGAACATGGTCAGTCCAGGTAGCTCATAGTAAGCACCAAACCAAATGCATAGTTGTTAAGCATCAACACGTTGACTTGCAAACAGGGAAAAATCACCTTTCCTTAAGAATGCAACTAGAAAGTAGAATCTACCCTGACTGAGCAAGTCTGCACAAAGCTACTCGTATGTTTATACAACCTAAATGACTGGTGCCCAGGTCTGGCTACACGGTTCAAACATTCCTTTTCCCAAAGCAGCGACCCACCCGCCTCTCGGCTTCTGCATTTCCTGTATGTCCAACAGCAATATCACATGTTTCCTTCTGCTTAGATGCTGTAAGGATTCTTTCCCAGCAAGTCATAGCTGTAGTAGTTTAACTTGTGGGAATGATTTGGGGACCTCAGGGAGATTGTGGTTAGGTCAACGAAGAGCTACACCATTTGAGCAAGGCCGATTATGCACCTTGATTATGCAAGGTGAGCAGAGCTGCAGCAGCCCGAGCTCTGGCTTTAACCATGCCCTTAGTCAAGAAAGCAAGTAAACAGAGAAGCAAGTGAAGAATAAGCATCTGCAGGGGAGCTACAGCAAAGAAGAAAAGCCCCTTCCACTTTTTTGGTCAGAAGGCATAAAGAAGGGTATCAACTCTCTTCAGAGCGCCTGGCAGTGAAATTCCTACTTTCCAGCAGTTATATCACAGTTGCCCTAGTTCTGTACATTAATTTTCTTAGCTGATACTTAATAACAACTCCAGTTTATCAGACCTGGTCTGTACAAGGTAACCTTGAGGAAAGTACCTTTCATTTTAAAAAGCTCAGACTTACCATGTCCCCTCATGTGATCTCGTAGCAGCCTTTCATCGGCAAAATGTTTCTGACAGGTCTGGCAAACAAATATTTGTTCTGAATTTAAATAGAAATTATTTAGTGGCAATACAAATAACTTATGAAAGATTTATTAATTAATAACCCATAGCTGCCAGTTTCATGAATAAACTAACGCAGCGTTGGGAGAGTTTCAATACTGTTTTTCATTTCAGATGAAAATTTAGCTTAGGTTAATGAAAAGGAGTGTTTATCAGTAACTTAATTTTCTCCTAAACAGAGTAACAATCTGTTCAAAACACTGTTTGAAATTTGAGCTTTTCTGTCAGTTACCTGGAATGCACCTAACAAAGCATTGCCAACACCTCCCTACCTTCCATCCCCAATTCCTAAACATATTGCAAGCACTTAAGAACAGAAGAAAACCAAACCGCTTCTCCTCTCCTCGTTAGCAAGCAGGAAAGCATGCCAGCTAATACATGGTTGGCTGAGGCAGGCAGTGTTCTGGTGAAGAAAATACGTACTGGAAAAGAAAATCTGAAGAGAAAAAAAAAAAAGGAGTTTTATACCCATTGAAAGTAGTTAAATACCCATTGGGATTACTTGTAGAGATTTTGTAATCTGAGCCTGGCTCTTGTGGAGGTTCTCTTTTCAGCAGTCAAAAGTCTTTCCCATTCATGGCCAGTTTCCCAGTGTCAGTGGAATACCACACCATGCAATGACACAGCTGCCAAGCGTACAGCTTTTCTGCTGAAACACAGATCTAAGGGTGTTTTGTTGCTCACTTTCATTACCCTAATTGGTCAAACACGCAAAGTCAAGAGAGTTTACATGCTTTATGAAAAAACTGCCTTCCTGGAGTAAATCCTGCTTTCCTGCATTTGACTTCCATGAAATACAGAAATATGTATGAAATCATACATGCATGCTGTCACAAAGCACCTTAAATGAAAATCTCTTAGAAATATAAACAGAAATAAGAGCATATCCACTTACTATCTTCTGAAACTTGTTTCTTTGCATGATCAAAAACTTCAGTGTTATTGCAGAACATTCCTCTACAAGTAGGACACACTACAGCTCCTTGTGCATGGGTTCTTAAATGGTACAATAGCTTGTGCTTTCCTTTGATGATGCCTAAACAATCTAAAATAAACAGAAAAAAAAGCTGCAGGTGAGTACTGCACTCTTTCTTATGTAGAAATAGAAAATGCTGCTACATACTTACGTCTTATTGTTATATTTTTAGAAACACATACACACACAAAAGCTTCTAGGAAAACAAAACTCAGACTGGCACTATTACAAACATCACGTGATGTTTAACCCCACAAATACCCATCCCAAAGCCAGATTATTCGTCAGTAATCAGAATTCTTTAAGACATGCTGGTCATGCATAACTCTTACAAAAGTGTCAGGTTTTAATCAGCCCAGAACATGCTGCTGTAAATTCCACTCTTGCGTGTCAAAGTTTTTAATGTCACTTGTGTGTTCATACAGCAGAATGAAGCTAACATTCATGAGCTTCATGATCTCTGGAGAACAAGGAGAACAAGATGGGGTAGTGAATGCATGTCAACCACATATTTATTTCCAATAACTTAGTTTACTGACTTCTTTTTTTCCTTTTTTCTTTGGGTTTTTTTTCTTTTCTTTTCTTTTCTTAAATCTTCACATTTTCTATCTTTACATACGCATTGACATATTGGTTAACCGCACACAACCAGCTGTCCATCAAACAACCTTTGCATATAAATAATTGTGTCCTTCTATCTCTTGAACTCAGGAACAGTCTGATACTGTGGATGCATTACAGGTTTGAACTGGACAAGTAGAAAGCTCTGCCTGTTGACCTGTAACAAATAAGGGGAAAATCCCAAGTAGGGTAACTTATTGCTAGAAACGGAGTTGAAGAACTACCTTCAGGAGAAAACTTGAGACAGATGTGAAGGAATAGCCAACCCTCTCACATAAGGAGAAGCAACCACGAGTCTTTCTCATCTACCTAACAAAGATAACAGCTATGCGGAAAGCTACCTTTTTAGAAAAGTGAAAGGATAGCCTGGACCCAACCAAAGAATCAAGAGGACTGAATTCAAATTCAAGAGCTAGAGGTAGGGAGAGATAAAAAATTACCTTGTGGATGATGCATAAGAAGAGTATTCAAGTGAATCAAACTCAGTGACAGGTCACATACCTTTATGTATAAGAAATTAACACATAAAATTCATTTAACAAAAAGGATTTGCCTAATTCTTTTAACCAAGTAGGTGCATCATGAGTTCCATTTCTACTGTCCAACAGCACATTCTCTCAAGTAGAACAAGAATGCAGTAGTCTTGATAGCAACCCACATCTGTTCGAATAGGTAGAACAAAGGCAACTTCTCGGAAATGAGTTCTGAGCTTCAGATTAACATACTTTGTAATGGGACAGAACTCTAGACTTGTTATTAAAAGGAAATCCTAAAACCTCACCTTGCCTACAGTGAGGAAACAAAATCAGCATCTCTTTGACCTCTACTGTGTACAGGAGACCTGATCAGGAGGGGCCACAGAAAAAGAACTATCTCCCACATCTAGATCAGAAGCTGGAGGACTGATGATTTTTCTAGTACAATGTGAAGATTTCTGTCTCTGTTTAACCCCAGACTGAAGATGTAACATACAGGACATCAGACTGAATCTCCCTCTTATGTCCTTCCTTTGTGAACTCAGCCAGGGCCCCAAGTATTCCAACAGCCTCTGGTTGCCCTGACCAGCCTGTAGCCATCTTTCTCTGTAATCCTCTGCTGCAGCCAATTCTACCCCACACATTTAAGAGATTAGTTGCCTGTGTTGGGGGTTCACTCTAATACAGTGATACTGTTCAAGCTTCCATCACACTTTTGTGAAAATAGCTAAGTTGTGGGAAGAAGTAGTGAGAAGCCTCATCTGGGGCCTCCACTCACGCCCCCGGTGCTCTCTGGCTTGGGAGCTGCAGTTTCTCACCTCAGAGGTCGGTTTCCCATGGAGTGCCTTGCACCTCACTGGCCCTGCCTCTGACTTGCCATCTGGGCTTACTGGCTTGACTTCAGACTTGTCTTGTCACAGTGGACTTGGCCAGTGATCATTGGGCTGCAGCTGACCTTAGGACTTCTGGCCATTACCAGACCTGCTCCACTGTTCTTGCTCAAGTTCAGTGAGGTCCCTGTCTGCCTGCCACCCTTAAGTCCTAGTTTGCCTTCTCTTGCAGAGCGGCCCACTCTTGCTGAACTTTCACAAATTCAAACCAACTCAGACCATCAGCTGGTATACTGAAGCTCCCTGGAAAAGAATGATCACGTTGTATCTGTTGTCCCAGTTCCATGACAACTGCTTTCTACAGAGATGAGATCTTACTGGCTTTTGCTTGCTTGTTAAGTTTGGGGGTACAAATTAAAAGTTGTCTTTCAATGCCTGGGCATTATGATTCTGCGTGTCACTTTCAAGTGCACAGCACCACCCTGAATGCCAAGATTGCAGACTACGACAGATGCTGTAAAACCCAGGAACTATTCTTTTGTTCCAAGGCGGGATCAATTATACCTTGGTCTCAAAAGAGGTCTTCTCAGTTCCCCAGGGACAGACAACATCCACAATTTCAACTGGAAAAGGAACAAAATGAATTCACCTTGCATACACTGATTGGATTTTGTCATCATTGCAGTGAATAGCTAACCCAAAAAGTAAATTTAAACCATCAAATGAAAAGACACATATCTGTGTGTGTGTGTGTGTGTGTGTGTGTATCACCAAGAGGATTCCAATCAAACCTGAACTTTGTTGACATATTTTACAAGACATAGCCAGATTGATTGGTTTCAAGCAAGCGCAGTATGATCTGTTCCAGGACCAGTCGCACATGTTTCATTCTTCAGCAGAAAGTAATTTCTCCTGGAGAGGTTCTGCTCATGCACTTTGCAGATCTGAAGCTGAATGGCATGCACACCAAGTGGCAGTCCATAGTTTAGCCCTTACTCAAACAACCAAGACATCTCCTATGAAAGACTCTCAATGGAATGTGACTTCTACAATACAGCCAAGGGCAGAACATCACCTTTGAAGCCATGACAATAATTTTCACATAAGAGGTAGCTGGCAATATAGAGAATGCATTAAAAATGCTCTTTCTCACCGTGGAGTGGATAAAAACTAGGACAACAATAGGTGCGCTTCCCTTGATTTGAAGGGAACAGATGAGGGAAAGCAAAGAAAAAACTTGCTGTGAAAGATTATTGTGAGGGAGAGAACCCCAATCCTGAGTGAAAAGTCTGTTTGAATGGTATACGAACTATCAACCACAGGAAGAATTATGAGGAAATCCAACCCTGTTCATGACTGGCAGTTCTCAAATTAGACTAATTGGGAGTCGAGGGTGTTCAACCCTATGGATGATAGGAACTATTCTACATAAATTTTGGTGCCTATAGAAGAAAAATGCTTCTGCAACTATTTAAGGTAGATGGAAAAATAACTGAAGTTCTCTCACAAGTTCCTATGTGAGAAAACGTAGCACTAGTGGAGTTTTATAAGAAACACTGCAGTGAAATACTTTTTGAAATTGAATTTTTTTATATTAACTACACTTCCAGGGACAATAAACAGCTTTCTTCTGAGCTGTAACAGTTTATTCCTCAGTAGCATAACCTTGAGTAGCAACACGTTGATAAAACTGCATTGGGTTCTTGAAGGCAACCTTAAAAAATAAAATAGAAGCACAGAGAAGACAATATAGTTTTGGCAGGAAATCAACTGACAGGAACATAGAATTAAGTGTTTTCAGAAATCAAACAGACACCAGTAAATATTGCAGTAACATTTAATTAACTCACCTCAACACAGAAGCAATTACATCAACTACAAAAATGTAGAACATTCTGCAGTATCCACCACACAAACCAGGTCCTCAATTTTCACCTACCATCTAGTAGTTGAAAAGTCAGTCTAGACTATTTGAGTGAACGCTACCCACTCTTTTGGGCAGGGATGCGTTTGTTAATGTATTTCCGCCAATTTATTTCTTTAGTATATTTTTACTTTCTCCCCTCCCTTCACTTCTACCTGCTGACACTCACAAGGAGGCTATGAGGGCAGTGCAGGTAATTCTGACAGGAATGGGAAGGCTGCACAATGATTAAACTGAATTAGGTGTTATGGACACAGCGCTCCATGAGTCAGTGCTTGTGTGACAAGGGGAACTAAACTTGAATCAGCTTCTGCCTCACTCCACAAAAATCCACAGATCTAGAGTGAAAGTAGACTGCATATTGCATTTTCTTTAAGCAATACAGGGTGTCATGCAACTGCACACTGTCATCAGTCCCAATTCAAAGCATTCCTCCTGGCTC
This sequence comes from Thinocorus orbignyianus, assembly GCA_013400375.1. Lineage (NCBI taxonomy): Eukaryota > Metazoa > Chordata > Aves > Ciconiiformes > Thinocoridae > Thinocorus > Thinocorus orbignyianus. Next base: position 229,043 of record VXBW01003162.1, on the reverse strand, counting down.
CCAATAATTTAACCCCTTAAACTCTCTGCTGTGTTGGCACAATTGCATAAAGCTACACATTGAATTGGGATCTGGCATTCAAGCAAATCAAAGCACTGGGGAGAGGAAATGGGAAACAGGTGAAACTCAATAGGTTGATATTGTCGCTGCCAATAGTGTGCATTTGATTCAAATTTAAACAGTGTTCATTGGTTGTTTCTTTGCCTTTTTTTTTTTTTTAAGAAAAACATATAAATGAAAAAAGTATTTACTTGTATTATCTGGTTTTAATCATACTAATCTTAGTAGAGTGGATTAAACTAAGCTGCTAGGCATTCTTTGTGCAGAACAGGGCATTCACATGAGGAGTTAATGCAGACAAACTGCTGCATTTAAAATTCATACTCCAATGTATTTCACAAGAGCTCCCTCAGGGAGACAAGCCCTTATTTCCTCTGAAGGGCTTGAAACATGATCTGAGAAACCCAAGGTCTTGTGTATGTGAAAACGTATAGACATATTAAGGTGAATCAACTAAAAGCATTGAGTTAGGCAGCAACCAAAAACCTCTTCACTTCTTAATCAGAGTAGCCATATGGGGGTTAAATCCATTTGAACTTGTTGGCATCATCTGTTTAAGTGTTTTGCCGGAATTTTCTTGAACGTTTCTTTATATATAAATAGAAGTTTTTGGGGCTGTTGCCTAAGTCAGAAGCTTTACCTTTGGGGAAACTGAATCTGACACAGCAGGAGGCACCATAAGTGCTGGGGGAAGCTCTATGGGTGATTTTCAAAGAGAATTATATTCATAACTGTGGGAACATATTTGCAGGAGGGTGGGAAAGGTAAGCAGTTTTCCCTGCCCTCAAAGTTCTCCTCTTTCGCAGTGCGCCCTACCCCACCTGTTAGGTCTAGTCTAGCCTGCCGACTAAGTTGGGAAACATTCTTCTAATTAATAAAATTCACGACATAGTTTGAACTTGAAAAAACATGTATAAAAAGATTTAGCAAAACGCTATGGACTAAAGGATTCCATCAGCCAAGACTGCCCACTTACATAAATGAAAAATGGAAAATGAAATGAATTAACAGGAAGATTTTTATTCTGTTTTTTAAGCATGTTTTTTGAAATACTGTGCTTAGTAAGAGGTGCAAGAAAGATCAAATTCTGAGGGCTTTCAAGTTGCTCTGAGCCTCTACATTTTTAAAATTAATAGACTAATCATGGCAGTATGTGAGTAAAAACGGATTGGTGTGTATAAAAAAGCACTAATAACAAAAAGAGCTGCTGTAAGAAATAGGATTCCTACAAGCTATGAGACATAATGGTAATGAAAGATTTGTTTGTAATAATAGTTTGTAATCAAACTATGCAAAAAATCAAAAAGTTATCAGAAATAATGCTCTGTATTATACGTTTAGCCTTATAGCTTTAAAAAGAAGAGAATGGAGTACTTCCATGAGCAATCCACTAGTAAATAAAAGCCTTTATTTACAGAGATAGTTCCTCACAGATTGACTTAACAATAGAATTATCACTTTCAGATTTTTATCATTTTTTATTTGATGTAAAGAAAAATTAATGAAAAGGGAGATATCAAAGCATTACCTGAGTACAGATATTCTAAATTCAGAGCCTAAAGAGCCAAATGGATATTTCTAGCCATTCTGTCCAGTAATAGCATACAGATGAGGAGGCACTTACCTTTTACCCAGGCTACAGCACAAGCAACATGTGAGCTGAAATGTTAAGAGAAAACTGGAAATAACTTTAGACATAGTAAGGAGAAGGTTAACAAAGCAAAGCACAGACCAGAAGCACCATCAGAAGACAAAAGTTATTCCGTTCCTTTACTGCAGTACATTTACTCAAATATCACACTGATTATAACTGAACAATGCAATGTGAGTGATAAAATATCTACGTAAAACACCAGCAGTCTGACCTTCCCTTGTGTGGAAATATTTCCATCATCATTAGTATTTGTGACCTAAAAAACCATAATTTATGTCATAAATTAATTTTCTCACAACTTTAATATGAAAAAGTTACAAAATATAGAGAAATAGCATTTAAGGATGATAACCCATGAATCACTGAAAGGCCTAGAGAGACATAGAGGGGAAAAGGACCAAAGACCTTTGAAAAACATTGAAGTTTTTGTTTTGATTTGTACTTCAACACTACTAAACCCCCATCAGATTTGTGCATGTGAGGTTTGCAAAACTAAATAGTTTTACATTTTTCTGATTTCCACATACAACTCATTTCAGTCACTTCTTTTTTTGCAAATACTTCATTTGCTTTCACTTATATCACTTAAATCAAATGAAACAAAAAACTTCATACAACATTAAAAAAAAAAAAAAAGACCAGTGTAGACCCAGCAGACCTTTTCCCTGCACTAATTCTTTCTCTAAAAACTAGTCTGTTCAACAGTTACCCAAAAGGAGACGGTAAGACAATGTCATCTGCAAGGCATCACACTCGTGGATGCAAAGGTAATGCTCACGAGCCATAAATAACAGCTGAGCTCAACAGTGGCAAAGAAAGTGCTTCCCTATAACATCGTATCAATATGAAGCCACTTTTGGTCAGGAATGAAGAAAAAGAAAATTATATTGGCAGACTATTTATGTTAACACTGTCAAAAAAATAGTAGCAACTGCTAATTGTTTTGGTTTACTTGATACAGAAGTAGTCCACAGAATGGATATTTATTTAAAAAAAGACATCAAGAAGTGGCCAAGATATAAACTGTTTTCACTGAAATCAAACAAACCATTCTGATTAAAGTCTTACCCACACTCGAACATCACACTTTTATGAACAGCCTGTTGAAAACATTTGATTTCTGTCCCATTAAAAACCAAACATTTTCTAGGAAATGTTATATATTCTATTGCCTTTATTTAGACAAACAATAAACACTCTGGACCTATCCAATGTCCAACTTTACCAAGTTCATTAAGGTATTGTTAAACTTGGTATATTGAAGTTTTGCGTATGTGCTCTTAAAATACAAGAGAAGTTGTATCTTTGTCAAAATACTATTATAGTCACCACAAAGAGAAAGTAAATTTGAATTCGAGGTCACAGATGTTATGCAAATATATTGATTACATTTTCATGAGTGCTACCGTAATAATTATCATGTATTACCTACAAAGATAAGGAGAAACACTGTTCAGAGGTAAGACTGAGCAAAAATTTCCAATAGCAAGTCAAATCCAAAGAATCATAGAATCATAGAATGGTCAGAGTTGGAAGTGACCTTAAAGATCATCAAGTTCCAACCCGCCTGCCATGGGCAGGGACACCTCCCACCAGAGCAGGTTGCTCAAAGCCCCATTCAACCTGGCCTTAAACACTTCCAGGGATGAGGCATCAACAACTTCCCTGGGCAACCTGTCCCAGTGCCTCACCACCCTCACAGGAAAGAACTTCTTCCTAATATCCAATCTAAATCTCCCCTCTTCCAATTTAAAATCATTACCCCTTGTGCTGTCACTACACTTCCTGACAAAGAGTCCCTCCCCAGCTCTCCTGTAGGCTCCCTTCAGATACTGGAAGGCTGCTCTAAGGTCTCCTCGGAGCCTGCTAAGGTAAAATTAGGAAAAAAAATATGAAGGAATATCACAACATGTTTCACTTACATCACAATTCTCCCAATGGCAAACAAACTCCTCTGAAGTCTTTGCTAACTGATGCCAGTTCGGCTGTTCTGCAAACACGCTGGCAAATTGTGGTGCAATGCCTGTAGCTGAGAGCTTATGAACTTCAGTTTGGTGTGGTAACTGTGAAAATTGACATGTATTATCAGCTCTCTGGGATCTTTTGCCCCAAATTCACAACTTCTCCACCAACACTGGTACTGCTCTAAACAAAAGAGAGAAGTAACACTTTACAGAGCGCTGCATGAAGTCTGCAACTGCGTGCCACAACAGTGAGAATGCCAATCAAGTTATTACACCTGTAATAACTTCACAATCTGTAAGTAACCTTAGAGAGAGGCTGGTAATTCCTATCTACTGATAACACACTACATAAAACCTCCAAATCTCAGTGGGAGAACAGATTTTCCGATGTCTCGCAAATGAAGCAATACTGCAACACTTTGTACCTTAAAACAACTTTTTGCAGAAGGGCACTTCATAGATTCAGTAGGAAAACTTTGTAAAAATAAGTATTTTTCTAAGGAATATACTATGACACTCTTCAGCTTAGGTCACAGAGACATTGTTAATGTTGGTCTGATTCTGCTTTTTTCACCTTTAATTAAAACTCATTCACCTTTAATTAAAATGTCTACACCTGTAATTACACTTGATTATAGTGTTAAGAATAAAGAGCAGGATACACAGGAGCCAAAATGGCTATATTAAAAAGTCTACTATATTACTGCCATTACATCCAGAGACTGCCTATAATTTTCTGCAGAATCGGATTTTTCTGTTTTGCTTTTAAGTACATTTAGTACTATCAAAAAGATGTAAAATACAATATCCATCATAAAATAACAGAGGCATATGTATCCAAATAAGGAAAATACCATACAAGCAACAAAACTTTTCATTTTTCTACAAAGATTCTTACAAGTGCTACTTTAAACTTAGAATTTTCAAGCAGTGGGACACTTCCCTGAAAGGGAAAAACTCTGCCATTCAAAACCAAGTTTCTAAAGTCTGCTTTAGACAGTTGCACCTGATGAGACCTTAATGTTAGAAAAAAGAAAGATCCTCAGCAGAAGTTCTCATGACATCACCTCTTCAATCTCTTCCCATATTAGTAGTAGTTATTAATACAGGCAAAAATCCAGGACAATCAGATATGAAGCAAAAAGCAAGTATAAACCCTTGTCTAAGGGCTTCATGCAGCTGGGACTTAGAAAAGCCAAGGTGCAGGTAAACTGAAGTCAGTATTATTTTCTAGGCTAGGAATAATCTTCCAAAGGGCAGTGGAACCTGTGTGACAGATGAGACATAAATAACCTTCTGTTTCCAGGGGGTGCTGTGGGTGCTCTTCCAAGTGTTCTGCAATATGGTTACAAAATTCCTCCATGCATTTCCCTACAAAGCAGCATTCTTGCCATTCACACGGTAATAGCGATTCAGTGCTCTTAAATTTGCTTGTAAGGGCCATTGCCTAAAATATTTAGAAGTAGAGAGAAGTTTAGTTACCATATTACATTTTTGTAAATTTTTCTTGTAAAAAAAGAAGTTAAGATCACAGGCTCCTAAATGACATGAGCATTTTTGTTTGTTTGGGTTTTGGATTTTTTTTTTTTTTTAATTATTAGACATGTTATTTTGAGACTCTAAGGCCATATGTTGCAAAAATCTTTACCTCGCCAGCAGCCACAGGTTGTAACGTTTTCATTACAACTGTACAGTAGGAGTCCTGTGATCACCAACCCAAACACCTGCTGAGGATGCCTTTATTGTAATTCAACTCCATGGCAGTACCAGAAAACCTCTTTCTATACAGAAAGCCAAAATAAGCATTAGCAAGAGTGCAATTCCACAGTCACTTTAGCCTGACATCAGCACAGGCTTCTGCTGAACAAGGCTGCCCCTTCTTGTTCGTCTCAAGATCCAGTTCTGAAAGTGACACAGCTAGCCACTAAACTGATGAGAAAACTGGTCCAACTTCAAGCTAATCCTCTGGGGAAATGACAGAAAGGTGGCCAAATCAGTTTTCTGCTCAATTGGATGCATGTTCACATCAGCATAAAGAAAGCAACGAGAATATTAACAAGGAGAAACAGTTCCACTGCTTTTCATTACTCTGAACAAATATAACAATAGCAAACTTCATTAAAAAATACTTGCCCGTTCTCAGTGGTTTTCCACTCCCCTACTCTTCCCTGTTACTGGCTTCAAAGATCTGCCAGTTCAGCTGCTCAGAGGACCACTCCCTAACTTGCATTATTCCCAGCAATCTGGATTGCTTTTTAAGAGTTTAAATAGCCTCCAAGCAGATCAGCTGATGGATCTCAGTCATTAGCAGACTTTGGAAGGAGGATGGTAACAAGCAGCTGGTAGGTTCTTCATTTTCTCATCAACACATACAGATCTAGAAGACAAACTCTGTCCAATAGCCTAAAGCACCTCTATAAAAGTCTGAGTGTGTCTTCCCTGATGTTCTTGCTGATTCTATTGATTAAAAGTCAGGCACTGACATAATAAGGGATTAAAAAAAAAAAAAGTAAAAAAGTGTGCAGGTGGAAGAGCATGTAGGAATCAGTCTGCCAACTCAGTGGTGTTAAGCAGACACTGGCAACATCACTGCCAGTATCTCTCCATTGCCAGCTACTAAAAATACTGATTTAAAAACATTCCTCTACCAGGATGTTAATTACCAGAAAGCCTGTGAGAGAACTGATTGTCTTATATTGCAATTGGGACTCTTCTTACCTTGTAAAAGGGTTTATTTTAGATTAAACTGTTATTTCACCCCTGCCCCATCTTATTGACCTGAAGTAGGAAACGCTGCCATCCCTAAAGACAGACTGAAAGGTGAGAAGACTACCATTTCTGCTATACATGAAATAACCCATTGTCAAGTACTTTATTAAAGTTATTCCAGACACAGTATTAATACGACTGCAACAAAATATTTCAAGTTATAATTATTCTAATTGACCAATGACTGGTATCCGCAATATCCGAACAAGCAGGTGAGACCAGAGGCAAAAACAAGCAGAGGGAAAACTCTGGGAGCGTCCTTGAAGTTCTCCTGTGCGCAATGGTGTGGACCCTCAGTGCCTCCTCTTCTTCCCACCATCTCTACACCCCACCCCAGCCACCCAAAGCCTCCTCCCACTATCTCTATGCCTCACTTCAGCCGCCTATAGACCCCCCACCATCTCTACACCCCACTTTAGCTGCCTACAGACACCCCGCCACCTCTACACCCCACCTCAGCCACACAAAGCTCCTTCCCACCATCTCTATGCTCCACCTCAGCCACCCAAAGCCCCCCTTCCGCCATCTCTACACCCCACCTCAGCCACCTACAGACTCCCCACCATTATCTGCCTAGAGCCGGGGGCCAAGCGGGAGAGCCACCACCCCCAGGCAGACGGTTGGCCCCCACAGGCCCAACCAACGGCGCTAACCAGCCCCGGGTCTGGCTCTCCTCTTAGAGCAGGAGGGAGAAGAGGGGCGCCTGGGCAGGGGCCATCTTTCTCCTCCTCCAAGTGAAGGCGGAGCGGTGGCTGGGCCTTGGGCGCCTTCACACCACGCTCCCCTTCCACGGGTGGAGCTGTGGGTTGCCCCGTGGCAGTAAAGCCCGTGGTTTTACCTGAGGCCAGATTCATGACTGCAGTGGCTATCTGTCCCCCAGAAGCTTATTTCCTCGTTTTCAAGCTCCCCCTCCGTTGAGGTGTTTCCTAAAGCTGAGGGGTGGCCGCTGTGGCTGGTGGGGCCACACCTTGGCAGGGACTCCATCCACCGTGCTTCCTGCGAGGTGCAGCCCAACAAGGACCTGCAGAGCATGGTGTTCCTCCGTTTCAGAGGGTCTCGGCAGGGAAAGGTGTCAGGCTGCAGTGTAGCCCCCCGTTTCTGGTGCTGGAGGTCAAACTGGTAACTCACAAGCGGGAATAGGAGAGCTCTTTGCTGGTGGGAGGCAAATGGCCAAAGGAGAAGGGAAGCAGGTGATGGGCTGCAAAGGTGTTCAGGGTGATTAAAACACACCTTCCTACGACTGCTGTTGTAGCTACCGCTGAACAATCCCACTCGCCACCGCCTGCCCTCTAATTCTTCCACTTACAGTGCTGTTAATTTAGAGTAAACCCCACCGCTTTCCATATCCACAGCGAACATGGGCACCTTTAAAAGGAAGAGTGGATTAGCTGGCAATGCATACCAGGGAGAGCTTGGAAGTCTTTGTAGCCAAGCAGAGGAGACCACACACGTTCAGTTACTGCTTCCAGACACTGATAAGTGTCCTGTGCAACCAGAATTTATGATTTCTCGCAAGCACTAGTTGATGACAGCAAGTTCTTGCTCTACTTGAATTACTTCTTAAACCACTCTTCATTTTGATAAAACGCTTACACTTAATTTCTAGACATTTTCTAAAGTAGGTAGACTCAGAAATACTGGCTATACTGTGAGAAGACAAAGTAAATTAAGAAGAAAATGCGTACGCTGTACAATTAGAATGACAGCTGTCCCTGTAGTAACTAGAAATACTCTGAGGGGCGACGGGATGACTTTAAAACAAGAGCAGTAAAAAGAGCACTCTTTTCCAAGACCTTTCTGCCAGGAACACCTCATATCTCTATTCAACCCTCTTCTTACTTAAATAACCACACAAGTATACCACGCCTGGAGGAAAACTTAGTGCGTGTTGGGATTTGCATGTATTTCATGGGAAAAAAGGTAGTGGAAAAGGGAGGAGAATGAATGAGAAGTAGGTGCATTTGCCTTCAGGACAAAGTTTCTCATTTTTCTCTTCCATTATGCAATCTAAGCTCTTCCCCTTTGCATCTTTAAAAATGGTGCTTTGTCACCGATTCCACTGTCTCCTCAGCAAAAATCTTCTGTTTGCATCAGCAAGGATTTCACAGGAGGGCAATAAAGCAACTATTCCTTACTTTTTAAGACACACACAGCTCTCAAAAGAAACTGCTCCTGCCCAAATACCCCCAGCTTACCCATCTTACCCAGCTTGTACCCATTTGTACCTTGAAAACCCATCCTGAATTCTACAGTGTGGCCCTTGGGCACAAGTGCCATCTGTATGTCAGTCAGACAAAGGTGTTTTGTAGGGTCTCGACACAGGCATGGGTGTGCAGAGAGGGGAAGAGGAGCTCATATATGCAGCTGATTGATTTTTTTACCACTCGTGACAACCCAAGTAACAGATTGAGATCCATACTTTTTTATCTCCCTCTCCCTGGCCCAGCAGAGAGCTAGGGTTAGAGCTCCCCCACCCTTTCCTTTAATGAGCTTTAATTCACACCGAGCGGGTGAATTCAAACCTTTGAATTTAATTTATGGTAATCCGAAATGCACACTAACACTTGCCCCTACACGAATTGGTTCTGCTTATGAGGTTCTGATAGAAAAAAAACCCACACCAAAATCATATGGGTGCAACAATCAGCAAAACATAGTTAACAGCAGCACAAACACCCCAACTGAGCGCGCAGTTCTAAGCACGTGCCTCCCACACTGTTTTTAGCTGTGCTTCCAATGTATTTCCCTGCCTCCTGGGTCCCTCTCCCACTCCACCCCAGTTCTCAATCTGTTTCTTGATATTCTCTAGTCGTGAGGGGTACGAGTCCCAGAGACACTCACTTTTCTGCGAGCTCTCTGAAAGCTGCCAGCCGCGTTGGGAGGAGGGAGGCTGAAATGAGCACGTGGCTGGAGGGGAAGGCTGGCAGAACCGGGCTGGTATCTACGCTCCTTAACAGCACCCAGAGCACCAGCCTCTACACCTGGCAGCTCTGGCAAAATGAGCCTTAGCGTGTGCCCTCTCCTTCCTCGAGCTGGCATCACGAGCAAGAACCTCAGACTCACGTAGGTAGGAGAAGGGCGGAAATCTGTAGAAAATTAGCATCATTAATTTCTCCTAATTTTAACTCCTCGTTCTGCCATTACTACGCTTCTTTTACTTTTTTTTTTTTTCTGTGTAGTCTTTTAAATTTTGCTACGCTTATGGGACACTTTAAAAACCTTTTAGAACCAGAATCTGTAAGTAAACAGAAAAATACAGGAAAGCACTCAACTGCCAGCAAAAAGGCATTAGAACTTAAAAACTTTGCTTTAGCTGAAATAAATCCCCAAACCCAGTATTTTTTCTGTCACCTGCTCTACAAGCCATCGCACCTAATAAACAGCTTTTTCAACTAACCAGGTACTGTAACTGGTCAGACCAGCTCATGGGCAGAAAGGCAGCAGCGTTACATGAGGAACAATGAAACCTTGACTCTAAGGTGGAGACTGAAGTCTCTTGGAGAAGTCTCACTCTCTCTGCCCCTTCCAGCTCAGCTGGTGGGAATTCACATTTAGCACCAGGGAGCTTGGGCTCTCTGGGAAAGCAATCCATCCTGCTGGCCATCGCTAGCTGTACCACAGGGGCTTGGGATGCCGAACCCCAGTCCGACCTGGCAGCAGTACACATGCAGAACAGCACTTCAGCGCCCAGGAGAGAAAAGAAACCCAGAACAGCCTTCTCAAAGCATTTTAGGGCAAGAAACATATTTTCTAACTATGGTTATGCTGTATGGTGACGTACCTGTGGCTTTTTATAGTATTCCAACATTTTTAGTCAAGAAAATTTAAAGGCTTCCTGCCATATACAGTGCAAATATCATAGCAGCATGTCAGTAATGAAGAAAACCACTAAGACAAGTTGCTTACAAACACAATTGGAAACACTTCTTTTTTGCCTTTCTCCTGTTTACAGTGTGACACTTTGGATGTGCTACGGGGCAAAAAAGCCCTAAAGTGACACCAGGCCTTGGTAACTCATCTCACAGATGCAAGTCACTTGGCTGCACAGTCTGTCTGCAAAACAACCAGCAGAGCTTTGCTGGGCCTTGTGGTGTGGATCAGCAGCGTCCTCCTCCACAACGTTTCCTTCTCCTTGAGACCAGATGAAGCCAACACACAACCCCCATGAAAAGGCATGCCAAAAATACCAAAGGGTTAAAGATTTTCCAGTAGGTATGCCTATATCAATAATAAATATAAGGCCAAAAGTAACTATAGGAGGAGTGACATTATTATTACCTTAAATAGCACCAGGAATCTCATTACCGAACGCGAATTCACAAAGCAATACTAACAAAGGCGTTTACCCTATCCATTTTCACATAGTACCTAGGGTTTTTATATGATTGTCATTTGGATGTATGGTATTTTTTTCCATTCCTGGCTTTCAAGATGAGAAATCGAGGCATCTCTATGAGTGCAGAACACCAGCAAATCACTCTGACGAACTGACAGGAAAATTCAGTTCTAGCAATAAATTCAGCTGTTACCTGGCCGTCGACTTCAAACAATTTCTCAAACAATAAAAAGGTACAGAAACATAGCTGGTTACACAGCAGACTGACTGGTAAGTTTCTGCAAAAAGACTCACTTTTGATATGGACATATCTCAAAAGAAAAGTTTAATTTTAGAGAGTGTAACAGCACTTGCTTCAGTAGGTTTTCCTGAGAGAACTCACCACAGACCACAGCCAAGAAAGATTCAATTTCCTCTGCTCTCTGTTATTACCCAGTAACAAGCTATAGAATAAATATTTTAGAACATGGCCCCATGTTTCTGTATATCGTGGGATGGACAAAGTTCTATGAGACAATGATTAAGCTTATTGCTTCTGAAGCCAGTCTGTGTGATCTGAAGAAAAAAGGAGAAAAGTTTGATGTGTTAAGGACCAGAAAAGAATAACACTTGTAGAGAAAGGGTTCTGTACCTTGATGCTCCTTTACTTCAGAGCCCATGTGCCACAGACAGCATTCAATTAAATATTAGTCTTAGCAATTAACAATGACAATACACAGCACACTACACAACATCACTCCTTTGGCTCAAAGTAATTCCAGTTTGTTACTGAACAGTTGTCACGCAAAATCTCCAACACGTGGCTGAAAACAACAACCTTCACATCCCGTAGCCGAAAAGGCTCGTAACAAATCAGCAAAGGAAATTTCAATTGCACATCCCTTACGTAGCTTTATTTCTTGTGCAGTTTGAAACAGCATCAGTACAACTTTGGTATTCATCTGAGAAAGGCTTAGTTGGGAGGGCAGCTGGCAGTCAACAGTTCTTCAAGGTGAGCTCTGTCTGAGGAGGCATCCATTTACAATTTTTCCAAGCTAATTTGGTTGAAACAAACCTGAACTAATTTGTTTTCATGTTAATGTTTCGTGCTGCAGCACACCCAAGATACAGTTGTGTTCTCGCAGGGATGTTAATTACAGTAGTAGTAACAAAATCATGCTGAGAGATGATGAGGTACCATTGCAATCATTGCAGGGAAAATTGAGATCCTTTCTAAAAGGAGTGCCCTGGGAAGATCAGTTTTCAGAGAACTTTCCATTGCCTGGCCTAGTCAAAGCCCTTCTGGTGGTAATATTTTTCCCTCCTGAAGCAGATACTTCAGGATAATATCACTTAAGATATCACTTAAGATAATTTTTACAGTATGAACAATCATCTCCTGGAACAACCTCCCTAGCAACATGGCAGAGTCCTCGCCATGGAAGGTTTTAAAGATGCAACAGGAGAGGGTGCTAGGTAATCTCATCTAGGCTCCTTTTTCCCAAAAAAAGCTGGACCAGATGATCTTTTGAGGTCCCTTCCAACCTGGATTGCTCTATGATTCTATGATTTTGGGGATACTGAGAGACTGAAAAGAGACATTTATTTTCTATGAGACCACCAACACGCAAGCATTTACTGTGTGATCATTTCTTTTTAAATCTGTTAGAATCAATCACTGCCTTTACCAATTAGGCACCACACACGAGGGAAAAAACCCTCAACTTTCAAGTATATAAGCAACATATTTCATAAATAAAACCTAGCTTCTTTTTGACCAGTAGGTTTGGTGTGAAGGGCATGCGTTTTTGGACAGGATAGCTGAGAAGAAATATAACTGGCAGAGGTGAAATAATTCAGGTGATAGAAGGGGCATAGAACTACTTCTCAGGACACTGGGAGGCTAATAAAATTACAGGATCTCATGATACTGTGTGAAAAGGATCTGAGGAAGACAGAAGGGACTAGGGAATGAAAAATTCTCTTTCCCACACTGGTAAAAGATATTTTCTCTTTTTGATATGCATCCTTGTCACATCAAATCTAGGTCCCTCCCATGCAGACATCTTACAGGCTTGTTGACATTTAGAGAAGAGCAGTTCCGCTTCTCTGACACTCAAAATCTGTCACCAGAAACCCCTGTTTCACACGTCCTGTTGCAACTAAGCTTTACACAGAGCCTCACATAGTGAGTCTCTGGACACTGCTACAGCACCAAGAAAACCACTGGAGGTTAACTTTAATATCCAGACATTTCTACTTTGGAAGAATGTGTTGTAGATTATAAGGCATCCTTTAGGGGTCAAGTAGTCCATGTTATTACAGACCTTCAAAGCTGAAGTCATTCCTACTCATATTTTTCCTAATACATAGAACACTTTCATAAATATGATAGGCACAGACAGGATTTTTACAACCATTAATCTATCTTCACTGTCAGACACAGCAGCTGCTTTTTATCCTCAGCAACCTTTAGCACAGTTCTGTGGCTCAGTTTGCTGCCCCAAAGGACCTTGTTCTCCAGCTACAGCTGGAAGGACAGATTTGCCTTCTAGGATTCCAGACAGCAACTTTTTTTTTTTTTTTTTTAGCTTATTCCTTTTTGATATCAGCTGCTTTTTCTCTGTGGGAAAGATACTATCTTCTTGACATGCTAGAGTAAAAATGCACATCAACATACGGAGAATGGAATGAAAGTGTCAGCAATGATGCATTTGACCCAACCCACTACTTATATCCCGCAAGAGTCATGCAAACCTTGCCCCTTATACACTAGGGCATGCTGCCTCCACGTGGCAGAACATGCTTCAGACATTCTTTTTTCTTGCATTTCACACAATCTTATGTGCGGCTATTAATTTTGGAAACAGAAGGAATACAACCCGTATGTTGTTTCTGTGAGAAAGGGCGATATGGGGATGAAAAAAATTAATGGATTATACTGATAACAGTGTTTTTCACACAAATACTCACCAGAAACGCACAGTAAAGTACAAAGGCTATATATATATATATGCATATATATATAAAAAGAATGCTTTCTCAAATGTTTATTACATGATGAAAGAAGACTAATTGAAAAAATTCACATCCTGGACTTGACCAAAGGGGACCGATTGCTCTTCAGACCTGTTAGCTAAAAGCAAGATTGAAAGAGCAGTTTTGAAAAATTACATAAGACTGTATCACATTCTTTTTTTCAGTTTGTAACTGGTTTGATTCAAACTTGACTAGAAGACCAAAAAATTTGCTTTAGTTATTAGACCAACTATCTGATTCAAGTAGCACTAACACCATATTATGGGTACAGGGTTTTTCCCATGACTAAAATGGAAATGCCTTGTGAAAGTGGTGTATTTTCTTCCACACCACACTCATCCCCACCCCAAAGCCCCAACCTCCACCTACTTTACCAATGTTGTTAGATACGAGACCTGAAGAAGGTAAAAACCAAGACAATTATTGTTTTGCCCATTTGTGTCTTTACATTTCAGTCTTTACCGGCTGACCACAATTGCATTCCACCTCACTGTGAACAAGGTCTTCATATGGAATTTCCAGACTGGGAAGAAGCGACATGGTATGGCTGAAAGGGTTTCGTAAATCACCAGTGCCATAATATTTAGGATTGCCCTGCTTTGGTTAAGATAAATTTTGATGTTCCTGTCAAATCTCAATCTTACTGCACAAAATACACAGTGCAAGGGGGTGCCAAGTTTATGGTGAGATTTTTTTTCCTTTTTCTTTTTAAGACAGTGCAAGGTCTAGAGACAGGGTAAGAATCTCAAGATTAGAGTGTTGCAGGGTCCTATGCCAAATTTAGTTTACATTTCATTGTATAAGCATTTTCCTATCTCCGTTTGGTATCCAGCAAACAATCCTATTAGAAATTTCCCAAACATCTGTGTGTTTTTGTCTCTAAGTACTGTCCATTTCAAAACTTTTCAAGGTATAAATTAGTAGCTATACATCTGTTGTTGTTGCTCTGTTTGAACCTGTTGCTGTCCTGACTGCTGTTGCGTTGGCTGCGCCTGGGGCTGCAAGACATCAGTCTGAGGCACTGACCTCCACGTCAGAGGATGCTGTTCTGTTATCTGGTTTCCTAGAGGAGCAATGGAGTTCACCAAGGTGGTCAGGTTTATAAAATGGGCCACGGACTGGGGATTGGCTGCCTCCGACTGCGGCTGGATCTGAATGTCACTTTGGCGGTTGTGCAGCATGGCAGAACCACTGACGGTGTCAAACGTCACAGTGAGAATGGAATTGTCCAACTGCAACTGACGTTCAGGTGCTGTCAGATGGCCCACAGCCACTGGCTGGAGGTGTGTGAACTGGGTTCCAGCTGCTGTCGTAATGGGGGTGACAGTGATATTTGTCAGCCCCACAGAACTGGAAGGGGCTGTGACATTTGGGTCGCCAAGGGTCACCACCACCTGAGGAAAAAGAGAAAGGTAACCTCAGCCTTCTATCCTGAAGCTGACCATGAAATACCAAGCATCAAGACGTATCACCAGAGCGTTGAGGGGCTCACAAGTATTTACTGCCAGCAAGAGAAGTCATACACACAGAGGTGAGCACAGAAAGCTTGGAATATAACTTCCACATATAGAAAAAAGAAGGTAAATGGGAGGGAGGCATAAACAAACAAGCAGCCAAATTAATTTTCATACTTTCAGTCACAGCTTCAGCCACTTAATAGTATCTGGCAAACAAGGAGATGGTAACACCAGAGGAAATGAAAAAAAAACACCAAAACCAACAAACAAGCACCCAGGAGAAGCTTACTCATTCAACTCATTGTTTTTTTAAAGTCTCTATTCATCTTTGTGTTACCATAATTTATTAAATTAGCCTTAAACAGTCTGAGTGTTCTTTTGTATTTGCTATTAGGAAAAAAAAAAAGAATTGTTACCCCTCTAAGCAATGCCTGCTACCCATCACCCTGTGGCTGGAGCTCACCTGCTGGATGCTCTGTACAGCTGAATTAGTCTCATCTCCAACATTCCCTGTGAATTCACCTTCCTTTTCTGTGTATTCACTGAAGGCAGGGTCCTCAGGCACTTGTGCTTCCTCCTCCTCACCTGACTTTTGTTTTCGTTTCTGGCCACGTTTAAGAGCCTTCATATGCTGTTTCCCTTCTGGTAATTCTCCCTGTTCCAAGGCTAATTCCGGCTGGAGCAACACATTTCCAAACAAAACATCAAGTCATTTTGCTTAGTGAAATTCCAAGTAAGACCCTGTCACCTGAAGTCAGTTTACTGTCAATTCTCAAGTGAAGAAATGAACTTTATGGAAAAACCTGACTTAAGAGAATGAGACATCACCCTGTATCTACCACCCATAGAATGGTTTAGGTTGAAAGGGACGTTAAAGATCATCTAGTTCAAACCGCGCTGTGGGCTGGGACACCTCTTACTAGACCAGGTTGCTCAAAGCCCCATCCAGCCTGGTCTTGGAACACTTCCAGGGATGGGGCATCCACAACTTCTCTGGGTAACCTGCTCCAGTGCCTCATCATCCTCACAGTAAACAATTTCTTCCTAATATCTAATCTAAGTCTTCCCTCTTTCAGTTTAAAAGTCTTCTCCCTTGTCCTATCACTCTACTCCCTGATAAGGAGTACCTTCCTATCTTTCCTTTCAGGTACTGGAAGGCCACTCTAAGGTCTCCCCAGAGCCTTCTCTTCTCCAGGCTGAATAGCCCCAACAGTCTCAGCCTGTCCTCATAGGAGAGGTGCTCCAGCCCTCTGATCAGCTTTGTAGACTTCCTTTGGAGTTGCTCCAACAGGTCCATGTCCTTCTTATGCTGGGGGCTCAAAAGCTGGATACAGTAATCCAGAATGGCGTCTCATGAGAGTGGAGTAAAGAGGGAGAATCACCTCTCTCGACCTGCTGGCCACACTGCTTTTCATGTAGCCCGGGATACAGCTGGCTTTCTGGGATGCAAGCACAAATTGCCAAATCATGTTGAGCTTCTCATCCACCAACACCCCAAGTCTTTCTCCTCAGGGCTGCTCTCCACCCATTCTCTGCCCAACCTGTATTTGTGCTGAGGATTGCCCTGACACAGGTGCAGGACCTTGCACTTGGCCTTGAAAGTTCATGAGGCTTGCATGGGCCCACCTCTCAAGCCTGTCAAGGTCTCTCTGAATGGCAACCTTTCCCTCCAGTGTCAACCGTAGTGCACAGCTCTGTGTGACCAGCAAACTTGCTTGGGGCACACTCAGTCCCACTGTCCATGTTGACAAGACAGATGTTAAACAATCCCTGAAGAACTCCACTCATCACTGTTCACCACTTGGACATTATACTGTTGACCACAACTCTTTGAGAATGACCATCCAGCCAGTTCTTTATATACTGAGTGGTCCATCCATTAAATCCACATATCTCCAATTTAGAGACAAGGATGTCGTGTGGGACAGTATCACATACTTTACACAAGTCCAGACAGATGATGTCAGTTGCTCTTCCCTTATCCACTGATGCTGTAACCCTGTCTCAGAAGGCCAACAAACTTGTCAGACACAATTCGCCTTCAGTGAAGCCACGATGGCTGTCACCAGTCATCTCTTCATTTTCCATGCACCTTAGCAGAGTTTCCAGGAGGATCTGCTCCATGATCTT
Source organism: Thinocorus orbignyianus (assembly GCA_013400375.1). Classification (NCBI taxonomy): domain Eukaryota; kingdom Metazoa; phylum Chordata; class Aves; order Ciconiiformes; family Thinocoridae; genus Thinocorus; species Thinocorus orbignyianus. Next base: position 211,655 of record VXBW01003162.1, on the reverse strand, counting down.
GCTGGGCACAGAGGTGAGATTGACCAGCCTGTAGTTCTAGGGGTTAAGCTTCCCCTTTTCCAGTCAGCAGGAGCTTCTCAAATACGACGGTTAGTAGCTTAGCTAGCTTATCAGCCAGCTACCTCAGGAATCACAGACAAATCTCATCAGGTCTCACGGACTTATGCACCTCCAGGTTCCTCGGATGGTCTCAAGCATGATCTCCTACAGTGGGTGGTTCACCATTCTCCTATTTCCTGCCTTTGCCTTCTGTGATGCTGGCAGTGTGGGTAGAGCTCTTGCCAATAATGACCAAGGCAAAAGCGTTGTTGAATATCTCAGCCTTCTCCATATCCTGGGTGACCAGGTCTTATGTTTCCTTCCAGAGAGGGTTTTCCTTCTATCATCAACACATCTATAGAAGCTTTTCTTGTTGTTGTTGATGTCTCTGGCCAGATTTAATTCTATCAAGGCTAGAATTCTGTCAGGGCTAGCTTTCCTAACCTGATCCCTGGCTGCTTGGGCAATTCTCTGTATTCCTCCCAGGTTATCTGTCTTTACTTCCATCCTCTATAGGTTTCCTGTTTTCAAGGAGCTCCTTGTTCATCCATGCAGGCCTTCTGGTGTTTTTACCCAGCTTCCTATTTGTTGGGATGCATCGCCCCTGAGCTTGGAGGAGGTGATCTTTGAATATTAACCAGCTTTTTTGGGCCCCTCTTCCCTCCAAGAAGTATTATTCCACAGCACTCTGCCAACCAGATTCCTGAAGAAGCCAAAGTCTGCTTTCCTGCAGTCCAGAGTAGTGAGCTTACCGCGTGCCCTCCTTGCTGCCCTGGGGATCTTGAACACCACCATCTCACAGTCACTGCAGCCACAGCTGCCCTTGAGCTTCACATTCCCCACCAACCCCTCCTTGTTGGCAAGATCAAGGTCCAGCACAATACCTCTCCTTGTTGGATCCTCTATCACTTGGAGAAGAAAGCTATCATTGACACATTCCAGGAGCCTTCTGGATTGCTTATGTCCTGCTTTGTTGTCCCTCCAATAGATATCAGGGTGACTGAAGTTCTCCATGAGGACCAGGGCTTGTGAATGTGAGGCTGCTCCTGACTGCCTATAGGGGGCCTCATCCACTAGGTCTTCCTGGTTGGGTGGCCTGTAGCAGACCCTCACTGTAACGTCACCTGTCCCTTCCCTCCCTTTAATCCTGACCCATAAGCTCCTGACCTGTGTTACATAACAACATAGATCAACAGCTTTCATCCGCTTATATACGTTAAGCTGGGGCTGACTCTCTAAAAAAGCACATTCTTTGGCCTGTGTCCAGCTACTTTATGTACCAAAAAGGTGATGTCTCCACCTCACCTTCAAGCACACCTGGAACCTAGCTGCCACCAGAACTCTGCAATGGCAAATTTACCTGCACAATCCCAATTGAGGAGGCATCAATGGTAGTCGTCTCTGGCAGTTGCTCTAAATCATCAATCCTCACTGAAAGAATCTGTGGACAAATAGATATCAGCCAGTGAACCGCAGCTCTGCATACCACAGTCAAACAATACAGCACTGACCTAATAAATCCTGTCATAAGGCAAAAGTGATGTGATCTAACACTTTACATGAATCATTTAATACAAGGGATTTAACCATGGCTTTTTAAAAATAACCTTATGGCACATCATCTTTTCTTTCTTGCTGGAAATCAGCAAAGTTTAAAGACAACAACAGAAGATTATGTTTATTTTCGTATTCTAGATAGAACACAGGCCACTGGGAAATGATGAATTCCATATAAAACAATCAATGTGTTTGGAAAAAAAACCTATTATTTTAGTGTCTCTATTTATAAACTACTCCATAATTTTCAGATAAATCTATACATAGCAGTTGATCAATGAGCAGAGACAAATTGCCCTCTGCATTGCTGATATATAGCTGCATTCTTAAACAAAAAATAAAAACAAAAGCTTTTGTTAATTTCCTTCCCATTCATGATAATAAAAAAATAGAGATAGTTCAAGGCAAAGCGATACTTATGATAAATTGATAGCAAAAAAAAAAAAGCCTCAAAGGGAACAGACAAGCCTTAGTCAACCTAAGCAAGAAATGCTGAGAAGAAACACAATAGCTATTCAGAAATTCAGAACACAGAAAAATCCCCACTGAGGGCAGGCAAAAAAATCTCTCTAATCCAGACACTCTGCAGTCAGCATTCATCTTTAATACTAAGAATAATTTTGTATCATCACAGATGCTGCCGTCACCTCTTTATCACTTCTTTCACACAGCTTCAGAATACAGAGAACACAATGGGGAAAAACAATCAACTATAATTCCTAGTGGATGAAAAAAAACAATGAAAAAAACCCCCCAAACCCAAAACATTTAACCTAAAACAGAAATGGGATTTAAAATAATCAGAACAACTTCATCTTTAGGGAGACTGACAACCAGGTATGTTTACTACTGAGATGCAATGAAAGCACTAATTCAGTTAAATGCATGCTTACCAGACACTATCTAAAATTGGCCCCCAAAGAACAGCCAAAGAGAAAGAAAAAAAAAAAAAAGTATTTCCTTTCAAGTCACTGAAAGCTATAAACTTTCTTAAAAAAAACCCAACAAACACTCCACAGTCTACCTGCCAAGCTAACTCACCTCTGGATGTTTACGTCTCATGTGTCGGCTCATGGACGCTCTGGTAGAAACTTTTGTTCCACACAGCTGACAGCTCTGGGCTTCCACCTTATCGTGAGTGAGCTGGATGTGCTTCTGCAGCATGTAATCAGTGACATATTTCTTATCGCAGACTGAGCAAGTCCACTGTTTTCCTACTGGTGGCAGATGGAAGGAAATGCTGTTAGCAAGAACACCCGAAGAGGAGTGTCACATTGTCATCATCTCAACAAGAGGAATAATTTTATGGTGGTAACTTGATGCGTAACGCTAGTGCCAAGACCAGCATGTCTAAAGCAAGCCTAGGAACAAAATTAAGCTATTGTCTCTGGATACTATTCTTTAGAGGATTTACCTGTATGAATCAGCTTATGGGTCTCCATTGTATTTCTCTCACTAAACGTCTTGCCACAGAGCTCGCACATGAAATCTTTGATTCCTGCACAAAAAGCACATTCAGCATCACAGTGAAAATAGTCCAAGGTGTCTGGGACAATTCTGAGTCTTGTGTTACTAAAAAATAAATAAATAAATCACAGCCAAACAAGTAGAAGCAGCCCAGCTTGACTAGTTATTTTTAGCTAAGCTGTGCCACTATTTCTGACAAAAAAAAATTCAAGAGAAATTGGTGTGGGAGGTAAAATTTTGTTTTGGGAAATGAGACTGAAGACTAACTTAAAACAAACCCAACACTCTAGACCTACCCTAGATCAAACCCACCTTTCTTAAAAAAGCAAAAGGTGAAACCAATCAAACTATGTATCTTAACTGTATAACAGGTGGTTCTGGCTGGCAAGAGGTCAACACCTCACTTTTCAAAAAGGATAACATGGGTATTTGTTAATTAACGTCCCTCATACTCTCTGACTGTTCTAGACAAGAGGTCACTCAGGAAGCATTTAACTGATTCAGTGCAACTTTTGCAGATCTTTGGAGACCTCACCCGTGTGTCTTTTGTAGTGCTTCAGCATGTTGACTTTCTGTGCAAATTTTCGGTGACACTCCTTGCATTCGTATTCTTTAATCCCTTTGTGAAGTTTCATGTGGTGGCGAAGTGCATGTTTTGTCTTCATTCCTGTGAGACAAAAAGTACAGCACGACAATTAGTCCATTGCTCCCACCTTCAGAGGAGAACTCAGGATGATCATGTTGATAGCCAAGAGCTCTAAGATTGTATCTGTTGTGTGTCCATGACTGCGTATTTTTAATTGTTTAGCTAGCAGTGCACATTATCATTATTATTTTAATTCCAGGCAAAAGCTCTGGAAAACATCTGAGTAACCACCGACAAGAAGAAAAACAGCAGGGACAAGCATAGACAAAATGTCATTAGAGGTGTCAGACTTTCTGCCTTCCACTAAAATACCAGTTTAGGTTTTTTCAAGTTACAATGCAAACAATTCACAAACTCAAAGCAACTTTGACTCTGATGGCTCTTAGAGAGAGAAATTACTCAATTTCTTAAGTCTGAAAATAACCTAGAATGAAATAACTTGTGTTCACTATTGAGCTGCAAATGCATTGTAACTCAGTGAGGCAAGAACTCTTCAATCTGACAAAAGCAAACTTAATTAAAGTCAGTTTTGTCTTACAAGCCATGAAACTAGATGATATAAAATTAGGGGTAGTTCATGTAACCGTAAGGCTCCTGGTTATTAAGGTTTCTACCTCTAAAAAATGCAGGATTTACAGCACTCCAGGGACCTTTCCAATATTTTAAGAATGGAAGTAGTTTTAATTCAGATATTCACCTGCTATTCAGTATCACAATTAATGGAAAACAAGGCATCAGACATACCTTTGCCACATTCTGCACACAAGTATTCTCGGATATTATCATGGACTCGCATATGTTCTTTTAACATGTCTTTTCTAGCAAATGATTTGCCACATTGCTCACAAGCATGACTTTTTACACCTTAAAAATAAATTTAAAAGACAACATAAATAAAAAAAAATGTTAATGAAGAATGTGCATCTCCTAAAAACTGACTAAACTGGTGAATTAGAGGGCAACAGTCCACCTGTGTTGTCAACCACATCTTTCATGCATATTGTCGCCCAAACTAAATTAGAAGACTTTGGAGAGACAGAAAAGCTGGCTTTTTGTGTGAGATCTGAAAAAAAAGATAAAGCCTGAGGTAGGAAATACTGAGTAGCATGAAATAATAATGAGCTGTTAAAAATGATTTTGCAATAGCAGCTTTCAGCCTGTGTAATGGTGAGAAGGTGACATGGATTAACAATTCAGGGAAGAACAGAATACAGAATTAGGATTTTTAGCAGGTGAATCCTGCACCATATTAACTAGGAATCTGGATTTTGTGTCTAGAACAAGTATCTTCATTAATACTACCTGCTTTAGAAAACTGAAAGCATTTATAACACTTATCTTATTGTAACTTACAGTAAAAACCTCTAACTTATCTCCTCCTGAAAAAAATAAGGCAGGCAGTGGCAACAGAAACTTCTTTTTAATATTGGTAATAAAGATAAAGAAATACAACATTTTTACCTGTATGTATAAGCTTATGTCTTTCCAGATTTCCTATACTGTTAAAAATCCTTCCACAGATTTCACATGGATGGATGTATCTGAAACCAAAGAGACCAGAAGCTATAAGTCTTTTCTTGAGACAGAAATGTTTTTCAGGCATCTCTGTTAGTAACTATTTCCTTTGGTAATACTAATTACTATAAAAAGTTCCTTGAAACATAAATGTTTTTTTTTAAATGAGCCTCTATGTTCAGTGCAAGCTTGGAGCAGTCCAGCATCGCTTAAATCATAGATTTTACAGAGTATTTACCAAAATAATAGATTTATACTTTACAAAGACTTGACCTGAAGGCTGTTGACTAATCACCCGTGTGAAGCGAATCATTTGTGGTATGTATCTCAAGCTTTTAATAAACGTATTAGCACTCATTATACAGTTTCAGATATTTTAGTACAGCCTAATTCTCTAAAAGCATCAGGTGGCAGAGCCACTGTTAACTTCCAAAAAAAATAACAGCTCCTCTTATCAATCCAGTATGTCATCTTACTTCTGTACATTAGGATCAGGCAGGTTCTCCCGATGAATGACCATGTGTGCATGGTAAGTTGCCTTCAAGGCAAAACGTCGATTACAAATGCTGCAGCCATAGCCCTTCTCCTTGTGCACATCCATTATGTGCTTCAGGTACTCCTTCCCTCTGCCAAAAGTCAACTGTGGAATGAACCAATAGTGAATGAAAGGGGAAAAAAAGTTCTTGGGAACAGCAACAATCTAGCAACGTGTTATCAGGATCTAAAATAAAAGCTAGCAGACAGAAATATCCTACATATCATAGATGAAAAATCTGTGAAAGCTGGATTTAGGCCTGAACCTCTTCGGCCGTGACAAACACATGGCTACAGGACATCAGTTAATTTACTGAGTTAACTTACTGAGATGGTACCTCTGCTTCTTACACTGCACAACTAAAGGAATTCCAATTATTTGTACACTGAGGAACAACCTTGAAGAGAACCATATCTAACCCCCACTAATTGTCAAAGCAAGGATGCCACAGATGGAATAAAAGGTCTTTTGGGCTCCAGGTGCATGGTAAACTCTAGTCTGCATACTAAGCTTCAGCACTAGCTCCAGAGAGTTGGTATTTCTAGACACTGCAGGGCAGCAATTCTAGCTCAGCTCCTGGAGGCACTACAACTACAATAGACAGGGGTACTACTGCTTAGCTCTCTGGATTAAGTAACCCTGCACATGTAGATATGTTCCAATTTCTGAACTATTCAGGGAATTTGTGACAGCACTGAACAGCTTGGTGAAGCTGTCCTTTGGGATAAGAAAAAATGCAGAGAGAAATTCTTCAAAGCTCAGAAGAAATATTTTACTAAGATTCATTTGTATGTTGTTCTCCCTTAAGAGTACGTTAATAAATATTTTCATCCAAAAAAAAGCCTCCCTGCCTCATCACAGGTAACACCAATTTTCCACAGCTGCTGTCTTACACAACTGTTTATTTCACAAACACCTGCAAAAGCACTATAAAAAACAGCTTCCAAAAAGAGCTTTCTCATTTGAACGACACAATTGCTCTCACTCGGACACATACAATTTTATATAGTTTATGTACCCATTAAATGCCAGGCATTAAAATTACCAAATTGAAAGCAAGTGTGGGATTAACTGTTGGGACACCACATCTTCTTATGCTTCCTGACATAAGCTTAAAATCATTTTGCACTCAAAACCAGTTAACAGATAGGCCTTTAAGACTTCCTTCTTGAAGAGCGTCCAGCCTTCCTGGCCTGGAACCCTTTTGCCCTTCAGCACTATCTCCCAAGGGACTCTCTCAATCAGTGTTCTGAATAGGCTGAAGTCTACCCTCCAAAAGTCCAAAGTGGAGGTTTTGCTACTCCCCCTCCTTACATCACTATTGAAAACTTGACCCATTCATGTTCACTAAGCCCCAGATGGCCTCCGACCACCACATCTCCCACTAGTCCTTCTCTGTTTGTGAACAAACCTTACAGAACACCACCAAAAGTCTTATGAAATAGCATCACTTCAAACAGTAAAGGCAGCAAGCACTGGCAGAAGAGAGCAGACCTGTGAAACTGGACTTCTCCTTGTAAGCTCTTAAAATTATTTAAAATTCAGAATGATTTATGGACATCTCCATTCCCTCCCCCCATCTCAAAACAAATTAATGTGAAAGTATTTAAAGCTACCTGGCACCTTTTGCAGCTATACTTGTGAGGCTCAGAATCTGCACTTTCATCAGAGTTGTCATCGTTTTCTTCTGACGAGATTCCAATTTTACCAATGAACTCTTCTCTTTGGTGATCATCCATTAGCGCTATGTCCTGTGTAGGGTGGGCAAGAATATTCTAATAGATTAAACATCTACTTCCCAGGTAACACCTTGTGAGCTTCTGTTGCCACGCAAACTGCCTTGACAATTGCTGTAATATTATTTATTTAAAAATCCTCCTTCATTCAATTCAGGTAAAAAAAGTTCCTCTGTCCATGACTGAACAAAGAACAACTGTTTATCCAAACAAGTAATACTCAATTTTTTGTGTATAAAAGGAACTTTAACATAGAGAGAGACTCAACTGGTCCAGTATTACACCCATAAAAACAGTTTTATAAGCACATACAGTGCTTATGAAAGTATAAAGTGATACAATTCCCTTTTGATTCAATTCCTTGTAATATGGTGTTAAACCAGTTACGTCAAATTAACCTGGAACTGATTCAGCACTATTATTAAGGGTCTTTTCTGTGATTTGGAACATTTTGATAAAACTGAGTAAGGATCTCAATACACAGGCAGTTATGCTGATGTATAAACAGTCACCAACATTGAACAGCCAAAACCAGTTAGTTTTCTGGTTTGTTTTTTTCCCCACAAAGAGATGGGATGACAGTAAGTCCTCAGCCCAACCAAACTACACTCGGAACAATACATCTGTTTGCAGTCTTCCTGTTAAGTTATCCTCCCTGCTGTAAACTGAGCAACCTCCGCGATTCACCCAAGGTCACAGAGGTGGTTTTTCCATAGCATTCAGAACAGTGTTCTGCAGTGGTAGCTGAAATAACTTCAAATATGATAGTCCTCATACTCTGTAGCAATCCAGATATAGAAAGAGAGCCATGGATAAACCAGAGCACAACCCATGCTAGGCTGCTGCAGAAACATCACTGCACAGGGTGCATAATCTCTGTCGTGTTCCTAGTATGACCAGGTAACAGGCCATAACAGTCTCAATACATTTGTTGATATATTGATGTGTCTGTTAAGTAACACGCCTTTTCTAACAAATTATTAACACAATACCTTAAAATGGACATGAATATGATCTCTCAACACATCCACCCTGAAAAATTTACGTCCACAGATTTCACAAGTGTATTTCTTGTCTCCATGTGTTAAAAGGTGCTTGTTCATATTGCTCCTACATGAAAATACCTAAAAGGAAAGGAGGAAGGAAAGAAGTAAGGGGTTTTGCATCATGTCCAGCAGGGTTCCAGTTCTTTGCAAGTTATCCAATGGACAGCACAGATCATATTTACTGTCCTGTTTTATTCATTCTGGCAAAAACATGTAGAAGCTCCTGCTACCCAGCCAGCAGGCTACCTCAGAAGCTGCTGGTACTGCATAATACAAGTGCAGAGTTCCAAGGAACCAACTGAAATTGATTACTCATCAGAGGTAGACTTTCAAAAAAGCTGCAGCAGAATTACACAGGGTAGATTTAAAAATATTTAGACAGCATCTTTTGAATCATGAATGTCTATAAAAAGACACATTCACAAAATCTACCTTCATTGATATGTAACGTACCCAAAGGATCAAAAACAAAGCTCTATACACCAACTTAAGAGTTGCTTGAGTACGTCTTGCACCATGAATCATTAAACATTTATAAAATCATTAGTTGAACCAACAGTCTTTGTACTTGAGATAAGAACGTAGGATCATGAGCATTAAGCACCCAAACACAAGTGTCATGACTACACCATGAATTCACTTTGATTTATAACAGAAAATTCTTCCCAGTGCACACAGTCAGCTCCAGCTGTTTACATTCTAGCAGAAAAAATCACTCTAAATAACGTAAGCCATTAGATTTCACTGACATAGTGGTCATCCTACACTCTACACTGCACTGCATGTCCTGAATAAAAGCCTATTCTGAACTTCAGTTTTGCTCTTATCTTTGTTCTAACAGCTCCCACCATCCCTACCCACAGTGGGCTTGGACATTTAATGGAGCTAAGGCAGTTTAAGAGTAGTGTCTTGGATGGGCAACAGGGCTCACTGGTAACTGACCATGTGCCTGTCCATGCGAGGTAATCTGACTTGGCTCACACCTGGGTGCATGCCATTTACCTCAACCTTTTGGCAAGCTGTTTGCCTTTTCATGTAGGTTGCTATTGTGGTTTAATACACGGGTGGTAACTTTTTATGCCATGGTAACTCCTTTGGAGGTGCTGGATTTAGCCACACCATACTCCTACAGCATTCTTGGAGCTAGAAAGCAGAGCTTCACATGGCACGTGCTGGTAAAGATGCCTACCTTCCCACACACGGGACATCCTGAGGGCTCCTTCTTGTAGCGAACCATGTTTTCCGTGCTGTGCTCAAAGTCTTCTCTTTTCACACGCCTCACCCCTTAACAGAACAGTTCCCATCAAAAAACAAAACAAAAAAATCAACCATGGTTTTCCACTCCAATCTGCATGCCCTTTCAGGTGAATACTGTAAAGAAGAGTAAAACACTGGGAAGAGCCTCAACGAAGAATTGCTAACAAAAGGATAATTTCTAAATTAAAACGGTGTCTAAAGAATACAAAAGCAGTCTGTCAAAGTGATGTACTTTGGCTCCTTAGTTATTACACCAAATGTGAAGTGTTTGAAAATAGACATCTATGTCAACATCAGGAAACAGGCAGATCTAGTAGGCCTCGACACTTTGATCCTGGCCCAGAAATTCCCCCTCACAGTCTCTAAGGAGAGAGGGAACCATCCAGCATCATCTTTACTGCTCAATGACGATTTCAGACCTCTTTCTCAGCTACTTTCGGGAGGGAAGAGGGCTGCTGCTGTTCTGTAACAGTTAAACATGAGACACCTTGCCCTTGCCATTCAGCCCCTTGTCCTCTAGCTGTCCTCTAGTTCATGACATAAAAGTCTGAATCACAAGAGCAGTCAGTGACGGTCAGCTATGCCCTAAGTACCAAATTAAATAACCTGTCTGCTTTTTTTAAATCATCTTTGGTCTTAACATCTAGATTGCTAAAGACATTTTAACATATATTTTGGCAATCACCCAAGTTTTTCCAAGATTCTTTGAGTTCCTATTACATCTGTAGAGGTTTGAGATTTTGAACATTAAACTCTTATAAATCATGTTCATGTATTCTCAAGGTTTTGAAAGATAAAACCACAGAGCACACTATTTATACTGTATTTATACAGTAGTCACTTTCAGTCATACATTACAAGTTAATTCTCCGCCTTCAAATTTTCAAGTTACCACACTTTTTATTTAAAAAAAAGTAAAAATAGAATTCCAAGAAAGGAAAAAATATAATTAAAATCAAGTAGTCTAAACTACTGTGTAATAAGTCAAGCAACTTTTACATGGCTGTTAGCAGCACTGGATTCAATAATGTGAAGCTGAAAAAAAACAAACAACAAATAAAAAGGTAGGTGCTCCTAGAAAGTTTTTCACAGAATTAGACAACTCCCCTCCAGGATCTGTTACTATTATTTTTAAGAAATGTCAACTCTGGATCAGGTAACTGACTGAAAAATGACAGCTATCATCCAGAAGAATCTAATGTGTAACCACTTCCTTAACATTCCCACCCCTGTTGCTGTTACAAGAGTAATAAACTAGGTTCATCTGCATTATACTTACCTTCCAAGTGTCGTCTTTGATGGTCTAGCATGACATCCTTCCGGTAGAACATCTTATTGCAGATTTCACATGCAAACTTCTTATCCCCATGTTTTTTCTTGTGTTTTGAAAGATTACTGTTTGTAGAGAAGAATCTGAAACACATCTCACACTGGAATGTCTTGTCATCTGTATGCAAGAGAAACCAGGCATTTTACAGATGAAAATAGGTTGTGCATATTTGTGAGACAGGCAGCTTTTTTGTTAGACCCGAGTTTTACCATATAATCCATCATTATATGTATTGAGGAGGGAAATGCAAAAGTACGTATTTTTCTTCTACTATAAATTTGTCTTCCCCTTAAAAAGATAATAAGCATAAAACAAACCACGGAGTTTATATTTCCTACCTAGTTTAAATATCACTGGAGGACATTTCTTTAAAGGCAATAAATACATATGATGCTAACTTGAACAGTGACTCTTGCATCATAACTTCCTCACAGGGGGTATTTACATTGCAGTCTAGCATACATTCAAATTACGTTTGAAGTGGAATCTGTTACAGTTGATTCAAGTTTTTAATGGTGGTAAAAAGTACTGCGCATATAGCAATACAACATCACGCAAACAGCTCTAAGTGCCACAATACTTCTGCCAGAACTGAATATTTGAGAAGAAAGTATAAAATCTCCAGACCATTACTTGAAAACAGACCAATGGGGAAATTGGTTTGCATTCAATACTTGAGACTTTTGCTGGAACACAAAAGCCTGGTCCTGTAGATGGAATCTCCCAATGCTACAGCAATTACAGAGAAGTAAGTTTGATGCATTAACGAGTAGAGCAAAAACTGCTGCTTGTTTAGGGAACAGGCAACTCAAAGAAAATGAGCTGCTGTCTTTCAATAAACAGAATACTGAAGTTACTTGGCATTACTTTCCATTCTTTGTAAAGCTGAGGTTTTATATAAGTTGTATCCTCAGAAAGAAAAAGACCTTGAATGGTGTGGTAAGGGGCAATTACCCAGGTGATCCTGGACTGACAATTATCATGCGTCCATAAAAGTAATCACTATGTTATATTCTAAGTGTAAGATCACTCAGAATAATACGAGTAACCACAAGGCACGGCAATAGTAGAAAAGGGCAGGTTCTAGTGATACTACCCCCCCCACCCCAAGTGAGACTAATATAACTCTAATGAGAGAAAGCATGAGAAAGCAGAAGAAAACTGTAAATGCAGAAAACCAGCCCCCTTTACAGATCCTCTATTTCAGAAAAATTAGGTGAAACTTAGTTTCAGAAAAGAAAGTTAAAGAGAGATGGAGACAGGATATCTGTGAATATACAAATGAAATAACAGTGAGGATATCAGACAGGAGATACTAAAAAAAAGCATTATGTAAGTGGATGTGTGGCTCTGCTGGCTGTACTTATCACAGCAATGATGGAAGGGAAGAAGGAAAGAGGCAAGTTGCTTGTGATGATGCAAGAAAACCCTAAATTCTTACTCCCCCTTTGTAATTACTATGCAGAGATGGATTTGCAGACATTCCCTCAAAACAGAGTAGAGATGACAGAAAGTGGAAGGTTAGCCATTCTCACCTGTCCTGCAGTTATGGAATTCCAATGCACTCTCTATCCGAAAGGCCTTTTCACATGTACTGCACTTGTATCTGTACTCACTGTCAACCTGAGGATTGCAAATGGTAAGTGTTTAAGCAGAGAAAAAGCCAAGTCACTTCTGACAGGGAAATTCTAAATGGCAACTACTTTTTCTGTTTCCATCTTTCCCAATTTGTCTTCCTTCAACAAGACATGTAAATATGCATTGATGCAAAACTCTGATGCTATATCATCCTGCCATGTTCCTACATCTGAGCTCTATCCAAAAAGAAACGAAAAGATCATGCACCTGTATGCATGTAACAGTCTTCCCGATAACCCCTGATCCAACCCAGAGACAGAATTTTTGAGAAGTAAGATGCAATCTAATTCATCCTCCAGCTCCAGAACAGATGCCAACAATTTCACAGCTTAGGACCTTGATGCTAAACAGCAATGGAAATATTCTCTGATAAGGCTCCACTACAAGCATGTTTAATATTTATATGGCAGCAGCACTGAAAGGCCCTCACCAAGAGGCACAGTGCAGCTATGGTAAGCACTGTACATTTACACATGTGTGCACAGCACTTAATGCCACAGTCTTTACCCACAGAGTTCATACATTAAATAATGCAATAGGTGAGGATAAGTGAAATAGGACAAGCAAACAAGACTGCAACAATCCTATTTAGTACCATAAACTTGTCACATGTCACCTCCAGATGATGCAGGTTTAGCTAATTCCAGCTTTCATGCTGTAACTGATGCCTGAAAACAACTTCCACCAGGAAATCCAGAAACAAATAGGATTTGTATGCTCAAAAACATGTCCACACTTCCCAAATTCATCAGCTGCTCTAAGAGAAGATATTACCTCTCCCTATCAGTCTTGTCTCACTATTCCCAGGGATATACACACAAATTTAATTGACCCAAGCTCTGCAGGCAGCACCTGGAACTTCACTGTATATTTTAACCTAACCTCAGAAAGAGACCATTAGTCATTTCCACTCACTTCGTTCCTGCTGTGCTTGTATGAAACATGCTGCTTCAAGCTCTCTTTTCGGCTGAACAGCTTTGCACATTCCTCACATTTAAATAATTTGTCACCTGAGGGCATCAATCAAGATAAAATAAAATAAAAAAATTAAGTAGTCAGCAACTGATAAGACAGGTAAGACAGAGGAAATCAAAGTACAAACAAACAGGCTAGTGATGAGAAACTTTACTAATTCAAGAGATCCAAATAGTGGATTTTAACCTTTTACAACAATTCTGACAACAATTTTGGTTCTCCCATTCTTTTTCAGTAATTATTTTTCAATGGAATCCTCAGAAGTAGGTCATGGACCCCTGGAGCTGCAGATCACAAGCTAAAAAGCGCCCAGCTGACATTTACACAGCAATGTTACACGTGTGTCTGTGAAAGTGGGGGGTGACATAAATATACAGTATATATTTACAGGGAAGATCAGTTTTGGAGAACACACTATATCCTTGCTGCTGTTTGAAATATGTACCTAAATTCAAATTTGAAGTACCTTTCAACTATTATTTTCTTGATTTGGTCTGCAAAACTGAAAGAGTTCTCTAGAAAGAGTTTGAAAAAATAAAGAAAAGAGTTCTATTAAAATTATCCCAAAATCTAAGAATAGCCTAGCTCTTCTTTTACGCCAAGTTGGAACCACCAAAATCCATATGCAAGTGAAGCAAAAATCAAACCCACCATGAGAACGGATGTGCCTGCTGAGGTTGCTACTGTTCTGGAAGATCTTACTGCAGATACTGCATTGATAGACTCGTTTGTGCTCCCCAAGTTGTTTTATCAGCTTCCGCCGTATACCATGTCTACTGGAGAGAATTAAACTTCTTTTGAGGGACATGGTGTTTTGGTGATGAGCAAACCTACTGGATTAGAGAAAGAAAGGCAGGGACTGAAAGGTATCCCACAGATTGCAAGAAAGAGTCCCACCAGCTGGCAAAAGCTAGAGGAGTGTTATGCTCGGCTTATGGCAGGAGAGGGGAGCCTGGAGCTTCCTCCATTGCCAAGGCACCCTCCTGGCCATCCCCTGGAAGCAGCAGATGTCAGAGCACGGCTCACTCCAAATTATCTTCACCCAGCACAAAAAAGGGAAAAAGCAGCAGCCATCAGCCTCAGAGATTCTCTCTGCAGGCCCCTCAGAGGAACATAAAGAATTTGTTCTGCTCATCCTCTGAAAACATTTGCACCATTTCAGCTTAGAAAGACTGGCAGCTTACATGCAAAAGGCAAATATGATAAGAGGGCAGCAGGGTGCCAAGAAGTACTGCTCTATTTCACAGCACAACCACCCACTGGAATGCATGTTTTTGATGGTACTGTATCTGCTAAGGACTTCATTATATAGCTTTCCTGGCAGATTTTGAAAAATCAAGTGCTTTATTACATAAAAAGTGATTCTAAAAGCCAACTTTAACAAGAGAAAAAGTCATAAAAGAACCTAAATTAATCAGATTATATTTAAGAGTCTCCCTGAGGTTCTGTTAAAATTGAAATTTTCCCCTCCCATTGCTCTAAATCTCAAGTACCCCAAGCAGAAATCAACATGAAGTCATTCGTGAGTTAAGATGGCAAGCAAGAGTGAATAATAATGGTTAGCATAATTTTTTAGCTAAAATCTCTTTGCCTGTTTTATCACCAACATTCAACCAGAGTAATATTTCACCTTGCAGCTGCAGGAAGCTTTTGGAATTACACTGAATACAAGAAATATCACGATGGAAAATAAAAATGTCATGGTTTATGCTCCAAAATTCTACCACTAATATCTCACCATCTGTGCACCATCCTCTAGTGCACGAGCCATCTTTGTAGCACTCAAAGTGAGCTCTTGTAGCAGCAGAATCATCACACAATTCATCACACAATTTTATGCTAATAAAAAAGAACATCTGCGGGCCCATAGGTTAAGCAGAGCTGTTACACACTACACAATCTTAATTAAGTCTAAGAGGAAATTCTGCATCCGAGAGCACTTACTTTGTCACTGAACTGATGCTATTTGTGGTGCCAGGCATCCTTCCTAAAACAAATTCCATAATTCTCTCTTCTGTAGCTGAAGGCAGGGCTACCTCTTCTGGTGGGACCTCAGTTACAACCTCAGCCACATGTTCCTCTGCAAACATGTCATAAAAACACAATGTTAATGTAGATAGCTAAAAATAAAACTTATCATGCAGGAATTTGCTTTTGTAATGAGAACTGACACTGCACATATTATTTGCCTGCAACAAGTACCTGCTTGCTAATGAGTAGGCAACACTTGCAAGACAGAGAAAGTGGCTACTGAATGACAAGTATGATGTAGCCATATTCTCCTACGCAGGCATAATTTCTTACCTTTCCAACTTATTACTAAGGGGTCAGTCGATTATGCACCATGAAATTTCCCACGACAACTCCCCTTAAAGTAAGGTAAGGCCCTGAAAAAAGCCCCTTTCAAGAATAAACCTTAAGGTAGAGAGAGGAAAGTGTCTCCTCTTTAGGGGGAGGATGTTTCCTCCCCCATTACTTCTAGCAGAAAGCTGGCCACGTCTCTCATAACCACTATCCTGTATTTCTCTGGGCCTCTCTATTACTAAAACCATCATAGAAGAATACACATAATCTAAGTGTAGGTGCTGCAACATTCAGCACAGACAAGGACCTCAGAGATAATTAAGAAAGTCTGTACATTGTCTGCTTTAGTGATCTAATAAAAGCCTACATCTTGTCTCTCTGCTACTCGTTATGCCTTTCTGAGAGGCATCAATAGACATGTAAGAGGGTATGCGCTTAGCATTTTCTGAAGTTTTGTTTTACCTGCAGAATCTTTATCTTCAATAACGACTAGAGGTATTTCTGCTTTTGCTGTTTTGGGTTTTCTTCCCCGCCTGGCCTTCCTCCTTGACTCTGTACTGGCACTGGCTGCATCACAAATCACTGGCTGCTCCACAGGAGGCGGCTCTGCTGCTTTCTCTGCAACAGCCTCATCTTGGCTGCTTTGGGGGGCACCTTTAGCTTGTTCCAGGTGACTCAGCAAGTGCTCTGATGAGAAAGAACAAGAGAATAAGGAGGAAAGAAACTGTCATGAAATACTCAAAGGAAAAGATCCAGCTGAAGCCTATCTATCAGGTCAACCCTACTTACCAGAGACTCCAAATAATTTCAAAAGAAGTCACAATACTTTACTAAATAAACCATACAGTCTATTAAACACTGAAATGATTACTCATAGGGACTAAAGTTTTAAGAGATTTGTTAGATTTCACTGGAAAAAGGCTTCACTGCCTGATAATGGGTACATTTTTCCAAATACCCAAGTTATTTAGTAGCCTAACGACCCTTTTCAAAAACAATTCATCCATTGGTCAAAGTGCTTAAATATTCTAAGTTCTTTCAAAAAATGCATAAAATAGCTGCAAAAGAAATGCAGAAAACCCCCATATTTAATTACTTTTACTAAATTTGTGCCATTAATACTAGAACTGACAGTATCACTAAGTATAAGCTGGCATCACTGACCTTACACACTACTCATGCAGTTCCCCATCCTTGATATTCCTAACATTCACATGTCACCTTCTAGACAACAGTTTTATTTCTTCTAGATTCAACATCACAATCGTTTGCCCAAAGGCTGACCACTGCCATACCCAAAATATCACTGTGTTATCTTCCCTGCTACACTTTTTCTTAAAGGAACACAAAAATTCAAACCTTTCTCTTACTGCACCATGGACAGAGTACGGCTTCAGTGTCGTGCTCTGGAAAAGCAGAATTCCCCTGATGCTTCTCAGTACTCTCTCATTAATTTCTAGCACATCTTACCTGTCAGCAGTTGAGGCTCCTGGAAAACAGAAGAACACACTTTGCACGTCCACTGGCTAGGCTCTGCTTCTGCAGTTCCACTGCCTTCTGGAGCATTCACTAAATCACAACAAGAAGAAATGTTGAAAAGCTTTGAAAATGAGAAGGTGGTTAAATTCCTATAGCTTGATTTATCTTGCAATAATTCCCTGAGTATCACAAGTTATGATTTAGGCAGTAAGAGGCCCAAATAGGCAGCTGGAACCACTTCAGGATTTTCCAAACAAGAACACTTGCAGCATTAGAAAAGGTGAGAAGCCAGAACAGAAACTAAACGATCCCAGCAGAGAATATCAGTGCCCTTGTAAAGTCTTGAGGGTCCCTTTATAACTTTCTAAAGGGCTGTGATTATCAAAGGCACAACATAATGCAATTTGTAGCACCTTTAAAATCAGGATTACCCGTCCTCTTCTGGGTCACCTGAGGACAGAAGCAAGAGAAGCCTCCCTGCTTCTGGGAGAAGCATTGCAGAGTAAGAACATTCGGATTAAGAGAAGTAAGGGTGAGAACAATGAAAACCTGATTTTGAGTAGTTTCATTAATTAGATATTCTATGAAGCCACCATATTCACACTTTAATTAACATGTCAGTTCAGGCCAGATGAAGAAAATGAAGAAGAAATAAGAGGGAAAATGGAACTGGAATGAGATTAAAAAAGAAAAGAGGAAAACAGTTACTCGGTTCCCATTACATTGTCTTTAAGTCCTTGGATGATATGTCTGAATTTGTTAAGAGGACCTGATAAATCTGGACTGGTTCAGAGATTTTTTCAGTAAACTCAAAGCTGAATATTCCACAGCCTTCAGGGAGGATGACACCTAAATTAGTTTAAGTCAACGGCAGCACAGAAGATACAGACTGTGCCTTGGTTTCTGCCAGATTTCCTGTACGATCATTAGCAAGTCAGTTCATCTCTTTGCCTCATCTGTAATGGGCCACTAAACTCACTACCTCCTTTTCACTGTTGGCTCTTACACCAAAATAAAAGATTCTCTGAGGTAGAGGTGGTTTCCTGCTACAAATTACATTCAGTGTTCTGCACTACAGAGGTGTGATCCCAGCCATGCTGTAACAAATACATACAAAATGACTAGACAGTTCAACAACAGAAATTCCTTCCTCACAGGCTACATAAAGAACTTATCTTGAGAGTTCTGCCAGGGAGACCAAAACCAGCAAACCTAAACATCAAGATTTTGAGTAACTTTAAAAAAAACAATCAGATTCATAAGTAACATGTAAGCTACTGTGACTGTCTCATGAAGCTGCAGGCTAGTACAACTGAAAAAGAACCCTGCAAAACTGAAGTCTGTCTTGGAAATCTGTCCCTGACTCTGCATTTCCCTTGCCCCTTAGCTGCCTCAAGTGGTAAACCTAGAAACCCTAGTTGTGCCCTGGTTTGCCAGGAAGAGTCAAGTCTTGTTTAGGTTCCCACTTCTTCAGGCTTCCACGACAGCTGTAGGGCAAACCAGTTTGCTTGGAAGCACGGATCTGTCAGTTGGCAACTGCTTTGTATGACTTGAGGCAAACAGTCAGAATCAGAATAGTCATATTTTGCTTCACAAATACCAAAACACTACATCAGTGGGAACATTTTAGAGTTTTCCAAAGTATAATAGGCAGCATTTTGTTTCTACTGAAGTTAGACTTTCAGATAATAAGTGAAGGATGTAGGAGGAGCTGGTTAAATGCTTCATAGTTTGCCCACTACCACACATCCCTCCTCCCAGAAAAATCAGCGATGCCAAACTAAAGACAACTTCCCAGCCAACTTCAGATTTTAGCTGTGAGAGTATCCAAGTTAAACGAGTGGATCTTCTGATGAATTGCTCCATACACATTTACAACAACTCTTCTCCTCTTGGCTACTTTTAGTATTAGTAACCAAATTTAGCAAAGTAACCCTTTCAAAGAACAGACCCAGAATGGTTTTCATTTGATCCTGATCTCTATAGTACATACTCTGAGTTTAGTTAATTATCTTGGGGTACGAGCCCCTGTGACGCCACTAGTTGTTTCCTGATCAGTATGTTCTTTGCCAAGTGTATCTATATTGCTCATAAATTTACCTAAATTTGAGTTCCTGTAATCTAGAATAGTCTGAACTCAAATAGGTTTCTGGTACTACTGTAATTTAGGGATGATCAGTGTTCTTATTTCCAAACAGCATTGTTCTTGCATTCACTCACAGTCTCATGTTGTCTTTTCAAACCTGATCATCTGAACTATTATACTTTGCACAGACAGCCTGAAGATTTTCTTTGGAATTACCACCCCCCCAGCACCCACCACCAAAGTCAGAAGCCATTTTAGTTTTCATGAAAACCATCTGCCTAAAGGTTTATCAGTGCCTCTGTCACTTTTTAACTTGCTTATGTATTTTAAGCACCACACCCATGAAAATAAAAAGAAAAATTCAGACTTTCAAATCCTCTCTAAAGTAATACTTGCTTGAAGTTACAGTATCATAATATCTGCACAGAAGTACTATACCCGGCAGCTCTTTAGATCTGTATCTGTCCTCTCTCTTCCTTAAAAAATTCCACAATTTTGCATACCTGCTGGATCAGCTGCTGGTATGCTGGATTTCCTAGTTTTTTTATGGGGGAGGACATCAGATGACGGTTTTGAAGATATTTTATTCCCCTCTTTATCAGATTCCGTCACTACCAAGCATATATCTGTGAAAAGGAAAAACAGGTCCTTTTCTTTACTTTCCAGACCCTTTGAGTCTCTTGCTCTGTGCTGAGGGCAGTAACCATAGCCTGAAAGTTTTGCCCTACAGCAGGCCTGAAAAAAACACTCTCATGTAAAATCCTAACCAGGACATTCTTATGCCCAAATCTCATACAATATGATTTTATATTGTAGAGTGTATAGTGAAAGAAAGAAAGTGGTACATACCTAAGCAATATTTTTAAATATCCACATGCACACAAAAATACATGAACAGGTTAAACTAAAGAGGAAAAAGATGAAACCTCTCAGTTAATACCAACTGGAAACACCTTACAATTCAGAAACCTGTTAACTGCATTGACTCAGCTGTAGCACTTCAGACTTTGCTTACCATCAAGATCACCCATAAAGCGCGCTCATGGCTATGGCCTCTCCCCAAGCCATTTGTTACCCCATATTATACTCAGCGTAGCAGTAATACCACTCAGGGACTACTCCCAACTCAAGAGCAGAAAGCAACTGCCCTTGCAATGCTAAAGGATCAGGCCTTTTAGCTGTAGAAATACAAAAGTAGAAGAAAATGAAGAGGCAGAAGAACAAGGCTTCTGGTGATTTTAATTCAGATTCTAAAAAATCTGCTGCCTTTCCTTGCTAATGCACAAGCAAGTGTTGAACAGCAGTGCACTGTTGAGCTTATCTCATTCTAGAGGGTCCCATGTAAGTCCCATGCATAAGACAATAGTAGTTTTTTAGAACTGTATAACAGTTCTTAACAAAACAGAAACATTTTCACTACAACTGAAAAAGAATGGCTTCTTTAGCAAATCGCCATATATGTTTAGACTTATGCTGATACTTAGGTATTACCTTTGCTCTTCTACCCAGAAATGTTTTTGATGCAACCATCAGTTCTTCAGTTAAGAACTATTTATCCAGTTTGTTCACTCTGAAGAGGCTGAATCATTAACTAGACCATCCGTTTTCAAAAACTCAGATAAATCATGATGATATATCATGCTTTCTTCTTGTAGGGCAACCACGTAAGGAGGTTAGCCTGACTCTAAGGGCTAACAGACTCAGGGTCAGAGCCTACTTGATAAACCACACTATCAACTGCAACAGCAGGGGACTGTCAGTCCCTATCAGGACTGGGCCCTTAGGAAGGAAAAAAGGCCCCCACACATACCATTGGCAACACTAGTGACCTGCTTCAGCACTGGCTTTTCCATTTTTTTGCCGTAAAAAGCTGCATACCACACTCGCAGCTCAGTTCCTGGTGGGATGTCCCGGGAGGTGGTGAAGTAAATATCATTGTCTTGCTGAAAGGCAGTTAAGTTTTGATGCTCGTATTTCGTAGCTGGTCGCACCATCATCATCCAGTTGCAATCATCTTCATTTGAGGTATCAAAATATACCAGGGGCCCACCCTTCTGGAACACCTGCCAAGCAAAACATGCATGCAATAAAATCCTAACAAATATTAATACAAAGTTAAGAAGAATTTTTATTTTTTGCTTTTGCAATTGCTTCTATTCAATGTCCATCAGAGACAAAGCAAGCCTGAAAGCTTGCATCAGGCAAGTGTCATGTTATTAGTCATGTCTTCAGATGAGTAAGTCTAAGACATACAACCAGGGCAGGATGGGAAAAAACTGAATTTTTTACCCTATGAATTCTTGCTATAGACACCAGTTTCTCACAAAATTTGAATGACTGAATACAAGCAGAATGGAAGGGGAATCCAAACAGCAAGCCATGAAATGCCCATCAGCCCAAGTTACATTTCTAAAATTTTACATCTGAGCAGGGTATTATTGAAGACTAAGACTGAATTCAATTTTTATCATAGCATTTTTCCTACCAAAACTTGTCAAGAGAAGAATAAAACAAATGCAAGACAGAAAACCTAAAATTTTATTCCACACGTTCCATAAACTTAATGCATATGTTGCTCATTAAGCAAATAAAGTCAAATTGAAGATAATCATTAAAACAACTGAAATGAACTGCCATAGTCATTGCCCCTCTTGTATCATCACATGCAGAAGGTAAAAGACAAACAGTTTTGCTAACTGCATCCTAACCTTATCCCCCATAAAGATGTTCACTTTAAACATGAAGAACAAGCCTCTAATTTGTTTCTTCTGTATCTTGCCCAGAGAATGCTTTCTTAGGCAGACTGTTACAGGGCATGCCTAAATGATGTCCCAAATAACCCTCTTTTTTCCCACCATAGCATTAGCATAAATTCATCATGGGTAAAACTGACTCCTTGTTACTGCTTTTCATATTCCATGTCTTACCTTCAGGGGAAAAACTGATTCTTTTTCCAGCTTGGCAACTCTCTTGGATTCAAAAGGGCCAAATTGGGTACGTTTCACTAGCTGAGTCAGAGCAAACACTCCTTCAGTCCCATCTTCCAACTGTCTTATCTCCAAATTAGAAGGCAGAGATGATCTAAAAATTGAAGAGAAGATTGAGGAAAAAAAAAATAATCCAAACAATTACACATGGGAAAACACTGCAGGAATCCATGGAAAAAAAGGTCAACATCTATTCTCCAATCTCTGGTGACAGCAAAATTCTCTGATAAAAATACCCTAACTCCAATGAGGATTTATAAACAGAGGAGAATAACTATCAGCAGTGAAGGAGAGCCAAATCAGAGATTACTTGAGAGAGCTTGACTCATGTAAATCCAGGGACCTGACAGGCTGCACTTGAGGGTGCTGACAGAGCAGACCAATACCATAGTAGGGCTACTCTATCATCTTGGAAAGATCGGGGGAGGTCTCTGAAGACTGAAGAAAGGCAAATGTTGCACCCAATCTTTAAAAATGGCCAAAAGGATGATACAAGGAACTACAGGGTTGTTCAGCCTCATTTCAGTCCCTGTGAAAATCATGGAACAAGACTTTTTTAGAGGCATTTATGATGCTTATTTCTCACATGAAAAGGTGACTGTAAACAGTCACCATGGACTGATTAAGGGCAACACATCCCTGACAAACTGTTAACCTTTCAGGATAAAATGACCAGGATTATGAATGAGGGAAGAGCAGTGGATGTCATTTCCCTTAATTTTAGAAAGGCTTTCAACACTGTATCCAAGTGCGGATATTATGATCTGGATGAGTACACAACTACTCAAGTAAATAACCTGTTGGGTGGTCAGGCTTAGATGGTCATGATCAATGGTTCTCCACCTGGAGGTGGCAACAGCTGGGGTACCACAGAAGTCTGTGGTGGGACCTTTATTGTTTAACATCTTTATCAATGACCCACAAGATGCAACGGAGTGCACTTTCATCCAGTTTGCAGATCACACTATCCAGGGGACAAGTGGAGAATGAAGACACAGTCTGTACATCTGAGGGTAGGACTGCTATCCAGAGGGATATGGAGATATACACTGACAGGAGCCACATGAAATTCCAAGGACAAATGTGAAGTCCTGCACTTGTGAAGGAAGAACCCCAGCCAGTACCATCACAGGGAGAAAGACCCAGGGGTGATTGTGGCCAGCAAACTGGACACAAGGCCAAAGCATGTCCCAGCAGCAAAAAGGGTCAAACATACCCTGGATGGTAAAAATGAGAGCAGCCAACAGACTGAGGCAAGCGATTGTCCCCCTCTGCTCTGTACTTGCTGAGTCCATTGCCTACTGTCTTGGGCTCCCAATATGGGAAAGATACTGACAAACTAGAGTGAGCTCAGGGGAGGACCATCAGGATGGTCAAGGGCTACAGTAATCACCCTGTGAGGAGAGGATGGGGAAGCAGAACTTTATCAGTCTGGGGAAGAGATGGCTGTGGGGGTTCAAACAGCCACCTGTGCACACCTACAGGGACTTCAGTGAGATGTCAGGTGCTTCCCAGGGGCTTATGGCAAGAGAGAAGAGACAATATGCATAAAAATGAAAAAAAAAAAAAAGTGGTTCAGCCTGAATGTTAGTTCTGACTGGAAAACCCTGAGACCTCTTCCAAAATGAATCATCTTCTACAGATCTTTGGTTAGGACCATGCTTATTTTAAAAAATAAACTACATCCCTTACATACTTATATACTTATGCACATCACAGCCCTTAAGACGAAAGGCCTAAGTTTCCTTTCTGTCTTCTAGCTCCCTTATTACAAACACTGATAAATCGATCACAAGTGCTCTTGTGTTCCCAGCCTCTGCCATTTACCAAACAAGCTTCTGAGAACTATATGTAGTAAATATTGTTACTACACATAAAGACAGAAAACATCTTCAAAAAAAATCATATGGCTGGAATCATCATATTGGTTGGAATCATCATATTGGTTTTACAGACACTAAATGCAACCCCGTTTTTTCAGGTTTGTACTAACAGATCATAGAATGGTTACAGCTGGAAGGAACCTGATGAAAAGCTAAAAATAATCAGACTACTGATTAAAGAAATTGACACTATCAGATCCACTTTCCTGTCTAGATGAAGAGAAATACAAGAACATTGCAATAATAGTGATAAGCAAATGAACTGAAAAAATGCTTCCGGATTTAATAACAAAATTTGCCATGTTAGAGAGTGAAGTTCAGGAGATGTTTCTTAACACTTCCTTTTCTAACCATAAAGCATCCATTTTATCTTTTCAGTAGGAGAGAGGAAACAACAACCATGTGGTTAAGCGTCTAGGCTGGTTTTTAAAAGATTCATATCCAGTTTGTGGTTAAACTTGCCCTTAACCTCAGACAACTCTCCCAGCTACTGTTCTCCAGATGTAAAATAAAGGCTGCAATTAGATTTCTTCTTTCCTATCTTAACTGTTTTCAGCCATTAACTCTTCAAGAAAATAAATACACTTTTCTATAACACGGCCATTTTTAAACTCTCCATTCAAATCCACTATCCAGCAGCCCACATTTCCACTAGGGAAAGCTTAGCATCTGCAAGTCAAAAAAAGGGTGAAAAACAGTGCATACACCATATTTGCAAGTATTCACAGTTGGAATATCTGGACACTATGGTAATTCTCCAAATAAATAAGAGCATTACATTGCAGGATGAAAAAAGAAAAATTAAAAAAGAGGTAAGAAATAATAATTCAACTCATCATTGAGTCTGTTTAGTATGGGCTAGAGACTTACTGCACTTCCTAGTTTCTGTGTAAAAGAAAAGCACCTCTATCAACAGTTTCTATTATTCCTAAGGGAATTTTGAAATTACCCTCAAGAACAAAGCACCTCTAGAGTCAGGGCTGTTAAGACAGTAGTCCCCACTAACACTTGCTGCAGGAAATCATTCATGGTAGGCTTCCAGGCATGGTGCCTGGCAGAAGCTGCAAGGAGCGTCCTGTTTTGTGAAGGCCCAGAAAAATGACCACATACTGTAGCCAGTGTACACTGTGGAACACCAAGAGCATCCTGCTCAAAGAGGGGTCATGGCACCCCCGCAGCAGACCCAGCACATTCAGTATTTGTTATAAAATGATCCTGGAAACACGCAGTATGGCTTACATAAGCCAGCAAGTGTCAGACTTGCTGCTCACGTGCCCATGTTTTCTGTTTGTGACTTCCCAAGACAAAATATGCAAGCCCCTAAGCACAGTATATAATACATGAAGCCATCTGAACTCTCTTCTCTTTTTGGATTTGTATTGCGTCTTCATGATTGCTTCTTTTCCTTAGCCTTACGTTTTATACTTTAATATGAATTCTGCTGACAATGACTGATGCTTTCTCTGTAAAGATCACTACTCAGTGTCATTTTGTCCTAACTAGATTTAGTTTATTTGTTTCTTTTGTCAAACATGAATGTTTCTGCCCCTCCCACCCCCTTAGGTGTGCCTGTAGCTCACACAGAGTTTAGTATTACTGAAATAATCTGGGATAAATACAAATTTCCAAAACCAAAGAGGGTGGAAAAGTCACACAGGAACGTGTAAACAAGACTTTCTGACAGAAGCATTACCCCATATCATTTGTAAAGACTCACAATAATGAGAACAACTTGCTTTGCTTCTCAGTGAAGGAACTGCAGACGTTACACCAGGAAGGAGGACACAACCATTCATACGAATGAAAAACCTTCAGACAATTCTCTGAAACTAATACAGTACATCTGAAGAGGGGAAAAAGTCGCAGGTACTCAACTAAGACATGACCCCACGTGACACAATCTGACTTTTTGCCAGAAACCTCAGCAAAGAAGCCAAGTCCTGACCAGCAGCAGGTTATTTTTTGGCTTCAGTTAAGTAAAACACTTAAGTGTGTCCATCAATTTTTCTATTTAATCAAGGCCATGTGCATTCCACAGATTGGGACTTTACTTTTCAGCTGTGAACATGACAGCCATTAAACAGTAAATATACTTTAAAGAACTACAATCGGTGTTAGGTTAGTCAGAACTAACACAACATTCCTTACCTTGCCCTGCTCAATACAAAAGAGTCTTTGACTGTCACCACTGGGCCCAGTTCAGGACACTCTGAATCATGGTACAACCCACAGTCATCGCACCCTGCAAGGAAGCAGACAGCATACAGAAAGGTTGATGGAAAACACTTTTGTAAGACAGCTGCCTCCTGTTTTCAAGAGGCAAATACAAAACCCAGCACCAGGCAAAATACGTACACATAAAGGAAGATGTTTATTTATATTGCTTAAAAGAACATGTATAATTGAACATCAAGTTGATATCTGGCACCTGCGTAGATGAGATAACACACACTGTGATGAGTACTACCAGAAAATTGTTAAAATTCTCTCTTGAAAGAAAATAATTGCCTTACATCCACAGAAAATATTCTGCTTAACGACGGCATTATTCTTCAGACAAAGTAACATCTAGCAGCTAAAGAAAATCATGTTACTACCTTCACCAGAACCCAGGCTTTTAGAATCAGCTTGGGTAGTGCGGTCTTTTTAGCGACAGGAGGCATAAACCCAGTAGCAGAAGCATGCCATGGGAGCCCAGCTCTGCCCACAGAGCAGGCCCACACCTGGCCCACTCATGCTACATTGCACAGCTCCACGTTGTTTCTGGCAATTCAAACAGCTTTGCAGTGAAAATTCACATATATTTGACAAACAGCATTACCAGCTTGTGCAACCCCTAAGCCTGGCCACTGCCTCCAGTACAGCCGTTTGTGCTACCCTCTGGCAAACCCAGGAATGAAACAAGCAGTTTTTCCCATCAGTTTACTTTTCAGCTGAATGCACTTCCCAGTCCAGTTTGCTGTACGGCACCAGATAGCTGTATCAAAAGAAAGGATCAGTGGGGCAAGTGCTATCCACATAGCACCAGCACCAAAACTAAGCCTACAGCCAAAGAGCCTCCCTTGTCCTGCACTGTTCACTGTTCACTGCACCACCACCCCAACACCCCTGCCCGCCTCGGTGTGCTTGTAGCTCACATGGAACTTAATATTACCAAAATAATCTGGGATAAATACAAATTTCCAAACCCAGAGAGGGTGGAGAAGCCACATAGGAATGTGTAAACCAGACTGCTGAAAAGAATGGGATTATCACCCACAAAGGGTTGTCATAACCAATGGAAACAGGAAGGAATAGCTGGAGCAACAGCTTTTTCAACAGACTTTTCCACCAAAGGAAACAAGCACTTTGTCATTCCTCTTTTCTTTCAACTGTGAGTAGGCACCCCTCACTTCTTCAAAGACAGCCACTGCACAGGTTCAACAAGGTGCAGACAGCACTGTCCAAAACTGCGTGCAGGAATAAGCTACACACTTCTCTCACTCCTTTGCAGATGACTCACCAAAGCAGGGGGGAGTATGATACTAACATTGAGTAGCATGTCTCTCAAATTCTAAGGGATGCCTTACAGCAGACATTCCCCAAGGCTGTCACACTCACCATATGTGACAGCTTTAAGGTATTACAGCCACAAGAGAAACACAAAACTAAGCAGGAGATAAATGGTAAAATACCCTTGGGGGAGTACATTCACAGACTTTTATAAAAAATATTACAAAGCTGTTTTATGTCTATGAAACACGTATTCAAAGACATTAACTACGGGAACGCAGAGTATTATTTACAACTGACTTTTTCAGAACATAAGCAGCCCCCATATCCCATGGGAAAAACTTACAGAGAACACAAAAAAGCTCAAGAAATTCAATGATGACAGCCTCCACTGGAAGGGTGAGAACTGTGTTGTGTGACACCTTCCATCTGTGCAATTAGGGAATGGTATCACATCCTCATCCTTGTTGCTATCCTCCAGGGTCATTTTATGAAGGGGAAAATACATAACTTCTCTACTGGTATCTGCAACTCAATGTCTATTGAGTCAAGAATATTTTTGAAGGAACCCTGGTGAATCTGTGTTGGGGGAAAACAACTTTTTGATATCTTTGCCATAAGGTTACCCCCATCAGGGGTAAAAGACTGTGGATCCATACTCTGCTCTTCCTGGATCGTATTCACAATATGTGGGCCCTCTCTGCTCATACAAGAAGGTAAGCAGACTACATCTCTTAACTTTTCCACTGTAATATCAGAAGCTGCATGTCCAGGCTGGCGACAAAGAAGAGGCTGCAGGGCTAGTATGCAACTGGAAAGCAAGCCTACTAGCTGGAAAGCCAAGCCTACTAGCCAAGATTCACCAAGCACGGGACACAGCCCACCACACTGCTTGAACACACCGCCACTGCAGCCTCTCTTCACACACCATGATCCCACCTCGCAGGGCACGGAGCTCAGTCTGTCACACAGGATTACATATAAGGCAGACCACAAAGTTGCAAGAAGTGCAGGCCTAGTCACAGGGGCACGAGAAAACACAGCGAATGCGCCGAGTGAGAATGATGAGGGCAGTCGGTGCATCTCAAACTGGGCTTGTCCAGAAAGAATAATGAGCCTGTATCCTCCTCCCGTGGAGGTGCAGATCTTCAATTCAGGCTAGAGGTCAGAGTTCCCCATAGACACACCAGATTGCTAAAGCTGGCTATATAAACAAAGAACTTAGGCTAGTGTTAGGCCTTCAATCTCACTGACTTCGAACATGAAAAAGCTGTTCTGCGAATTCACACTCAGAGGTCTCTGTGTATTTGCCAACAAAACCAGAAGAATGCATATGCTTAAAATGAGCAACCTTCCCTCTACTCCTCCATAAGCTGTTTGAGGTTCCTTTATGTAAACACTTCTCTAAAAAAACCCACTTAGTCTGTTTCAGTCTTCAATTTCAAACTTTCTAAGTAGACCAGTCACATCATGAGAGTTAGATCATTTTCCTTTGTAATACTTACAAATAAACATGGTCTCCTCACTGCTATCTTCAGCCATTTTTCAAACCTGCCAGAACACAAAAGATTAAGTTAGTTCTGAATGACTTTTACTTTCCATATTATTGAGACATTCCTTTATGGAGTAATGATACTGTCTGACCCAGAGCATACCCAAATACATCCCTGCAAGAGTATCAATGGAAAGTTAAAGAAATTGAAGTTGCTAAAAATTCCCCAGTTTCATCAAGAAATAGGAATTCATTCATTCATCATTCCCATGGGCAGGTGTTCAGCCACCTCTAGGAAAGCAGGGCTCCATCACAGGTAACGGTTACTTGGGAAGACAAACACCAACACTCCAAATGACCTTCTTTCCTTCTTTTCCCCCCAACTTTTTATACGCTGAGCATGACGTCACATGGCATGGAATTCCCTTCAGTCAGTTGGGGTCAGCTGTCCTGACTGAGTCCCCTCCTAACTTTTTTGGGAACGCCCAGCCTACGTGCTGGTAGGGTGGTCCGAAAAGCAGAAAAGGCTTTGATGCTGTACAAGCGCTGCTCAGCAATAACTAAAACATCCCTAGGTTATCCACAGTGTTTCCAGCACAAATCACTATCTGCTGAAATCACTACCAAGAAATCTAAATGTCTGCAGGTTCACAGGCATTTCTCTTGGATGCAATGCTGTCTCATGTTCCGCATCCCTCTGCTTGCCAACCTCCAGCCATTCCTCCGTGTGCCCTGCGATAAACTCCTATGGAGCCTCAGAACAACCAGGGCCAGAGGACTAATCCAGGCCAGCAACAACCACTGCAGAAACAAGGCCCATCTGGTTCAGTGCAAAATTTTATTGAACACTAGCTTAAAAAAATTCTCTCTCAGGGCAGAGTACTTATTTAATAAATGCAATAATCCCCTAAGAACCCAAAAACTGCAGATAAAGCCACAGATTTGTTCCAAAGGCAAAGGTATACTGTGGTAACAGCCATCAGAAAATCTGGGAGAGCAAATCCTGTCTCTGCCATTGATCTTCTGTGAAATGTTAACTTAACAATTTGCTTTCACTTTGATAAATCAGTTTTGGCAGTACGTATGAAAAACTTGCATAAACACTATATTGCTCTTCAAGAAAGACTAGACAATCTAAATTACGGTCGGCAAGTAGGCTGTGGTTATCTATGGCTAAGACTGCAATGCAAAGCTCATCCAGGAGATAGTTTTCCCTTTTCTAACCATGAAAAGGCTCTCCTTTCAGTTTTTCCAATGCCTCGATCAGAGGCAAAGCAACACAAAGATCATGACCCAAGCCTAAGAGAAAATGAAGCTGCGGAAACAGCAAGTCCACTGGTTAAGAAGAAAACAGAAAAGACTAAGAAACTGAAGCTGTCAGAGGGGGAAGAATAGGAGTAAAGAATATATGAATGAAGACACACTAAGATAGCAGAGCCCTGTTCAAAAATATAAAGCTCTTGGTACTACAACAACAACAACAAAAAACGCCAAAAAACAAGCCAAAGATGTGCACAGGCACAGCTATTACTCAGGATCAGCACAGGAGCACTGCACAGGTACTGCCTCTACTGACTTTTCAGCACAAGTGAAGTCCTTGTCCCACACAACCCCTCTCACTGTTTCAGGAAGGACTCCATACTCGTGCCAAGCCTGTTGCTAACGCCACAACAACACCTGCACATGCCAGGGAGCAATGCAGCTGCCTGCTGCACCCATGCTCCACTTCACCTCAAGCCTCCACCAGAAGGAGCAAATAGGTCCCTTCACCAATCCATAGGCTACTCCCCATTAGCAAAGGTCAGTCCATCCCCACACAGAGACGCGCTGGGTGGAAAGTCAGCATCTGAACTGACTGAAATACAAAGGGACACCTGGTTGTTGTGGCTCTTGGTCACGGCAGGAGGGATCCCGCTGCACAGTTATCTGGGAAACAGCCTAAGAAGGATTTGGCCACTGCGTCTGAGTACTCTTTTATTCCCCCACACCCTGTCCCAAGCACTGCCCTCCACAACTCCACCTAAAGTCAACAGCATGATCCCTTCTAACACCTTGCTTCCCCAGGAGGGGTTAGCACTGTCCATCTGTGGCACAAGCTAGGCCTTCCTTTGGGGACAAAACTCATGTAATAAAACATTTAAACTTTCACATAAAAGCTCAGTGCTGAGCATGAGCGGCAACTCAGAGAATTTCCAAAAAGCTCTTTTCCTGAAAGCACTGTGAACAGTGCAACAGGTATTTAGGGAAACCCAGAGTATAACAGTCAATATAAGCCATAGAAAGTGCACTGTAGGTTGATGTCAAAAATGGTTTGCTTTGCTTTTTAACCAAGATGCTCTGTGCTATTTCAAGAGGTGTAAGTCCAGTTATTTTCAGACAGTCTGTGTCCTGACAAGACTTTAATTCAAAATATGTCTGAATTAACACTCTTCTTGGTCAATGGTTCAGAGGGGACGCAGTGAGGCAAGATCAGCAGTACTGCTGTGTGACCTGCTTGTCAAAGGCATTTGCCCTCTAGGACTTTCCTGTGTCACATTCTTCACAAACAGCAGACAGATGACATGCGGCACTACAGAAGCAGCAACGTCAGTCTAGACTGCTCTAAAGGCCGTCAGATGAGAGCAGCAGCAAAGGGGCAGAGAAATCATAGTGGCATAAATGTTGTTCAAGGTGACAAGGAGAAAGCATAAAGGCCCCTCAAACACACCTCATGTAGTTGATAAGGACACTACATCTCAGTTACAAACTCCATTAGTGCAATTTTCATTTTTGCAGCAAGTGCTTTCACTTTACACCTCACAAAATTTCTGATTTGCCATCCCTCTTTCCTATGCTTAGTACAGTGGCCTGTCATGCTCCAAAACAATCAGGAAGGGGTAATGTACTGTGTATCAAATAAACTCACACCTCAACATGCAGGTGCAAAAAAGTACCTTGCATTAGTGTCTGCATCTTGTTGAAAGTTACTGCATAATCTTTTTATCCCTGTTCCTACTTCACAAAAAGCATAAGAAAGGAAGAACAGCCCCAAAATAAGTTCAATGATTCTGCTTTGCAGACACATACTACTTCTCACTCACAGGCTTCAAAACTCCTTACAAATCTCAACTGCATTTCTTAAGAGTTTTTGAAATAAACTGACATTATACTTCACGTTCCAGCTGGTAAGCAGAGTCACAAAGTGCCACACTAGCTCACATGATAGCACTGAAGATAGACTTGAGAGGTTTTTTTTTACCCTCATCTACTGTTGTTCTGGACAAGTTAGATCTTTTCCCCCAAGTATTTGTGTAAGAAAACTATTCCATTAAGTCATATTGGACACAATTATGTTCTTTTCTTGCAGAGATAATCAAACCATTTGGGAATTCCAGGTATTGTTTTATAAAATAGAGAGCAATCAGTGAACAATCAGGTGAAAAACTGCACAGAAATTAGACCATAAGTACAAAGCCCAATTCTGACTGCAGAAAACAGAGCAGAGAAGTAGGATTTTCTCCTTGTATAATTAACTCAGCAATTTTTTACCTGAGAGTCGAACATGCAGCTAAGCACACAAACTCCAGCAGCAACACAGAAGCACAGCATCACAGAATTGTCTCGTCTGAACATGCTGAAACTCAAGGGAAGCCAAATGAAGATGCTGAGGGACTGTGAAGTCGCAGGTACATGCCCACAGAGCGTGGCGTGCAGCATTAGCATCAAGGAACCACTTGAGCCAGAAGCTATCCATAAATTTAAGACGTGGTGTAAAACCATGCTTTCCCCTAGTAAAGTGCTGAAGAAATCAAGCTTCAGTGGGAAATTGAGTAATCTTGATCTTGCAAATGGATTTAAAAATAGGTAAGAATTAAAACATAAACCAAATCAATCTATACTTGATGACCAAAAACATAAAACTGCAGTTTCCCTTTCCTCTTTCTTCACTTTTACAGTGGGCTTCTACCACTGTAAGCAACTTCAAAAAAACCACAAGTGGATGGGTGGTACTGCAAATATGTGTACAAGCAGAATACACTTAAAAATACCCTTTGCTTTCTTTGTGATGTGAGTCATACTTGTTCACGCTACTACTCAAAGTAATCAAAAACTACCTGGCAGGATACCTAGTAAACTACAGTGAGGCCTTGTAGATCTAAGTAATTATGACCGTGCTATGGGTTACCACTGAGAAGGGGAAGGATTTCAGTACTAGTTGGGTGGGATGAGGCAGAGACTGAGTGCTGACTTTATGCCACCTGCCCTTGCCATCTTTTCCTGCCATCACCCTCACCCTGCCCAGGGTGAAAGGAAACATATGAGCAACCTGCTCTAGTAGGAGGTGTCCCTGCCCACGGCAGGGGGGTTGGAACTCGATGATCTTTAAGGTCCCTTCCAACTCTAACCATTCTATGATTCTACGATTCTACATCCGAAGTTTGTTTCATGAAGGTGAGCAGAAAACCTGCACGAAGCCCTGCAGACTGGGGCTTTCTCCCTCTCATCTCTCGTTCAATACACCCTACCTTCTTCCAGAAGGCAGGCGCCCCGACAGCCCGGGCATGGGCCGGACAAAGCCGGTGAGGGTCGCTTCCCAAATCTGCCGCCTCCTCCTCCTCCCACCCTCTTCCCTTTGGATCCCGCCTTCACACCTGGAAGCAGCCGTCTGTCCCCCCCACCCCCCAATGGATCGACAGATCGATCCATCCATCAATCCCCGAGGCGA
>VXBW01003162.1:138578-176444 GCA_013400375.1 Thinocorus orbignyianus | reverse complement strand
GGCACTGGTGAGGCCTCACCTCGAGTCCTGTGTTCAGTTCTGGACCCCTCGATACAAGAAGGACATTGAAGTGCTGGAATGAGTCCAGGGGAGAGCCACCAAGCTGGTGAGGGGCCTAGAGAACAAGTCCTGTGAGGAGAGGCTGAGGGAACTTTGGAGAAGAGGAGGCTGAGGAGAGACCTCATTGCCCTCTACAGCTACCTGAAAGGAGTTTGTAGAGAGGTGGGTGCTGGCCTCTTCTCCCAAGTGAATAATGACAGGACCAGAAGAAATGGTCTGAAGTTGCAGCAGGGGAGGTTTAGAGTGGGCATTAGGAAGAATTGCTTCACTGAGAGGGTGGTCAGGCACTGGAACGGGCTGCCCAGGGAGGTGATGGAGTCACCATCCCTGGAGGTATATAATAGATGTGTAGATGTGGCACTTCAGGGCATACTCTAATGGCCAGGATTGTTGGGTTGGGTGTTTTGTGGGGTTAGGGGTTTTTTGTGGGGTGTGTGGTTTATTTGTTTTTTTTTCATTTGGTTGGTTGGGTTTTTTTATGTGTGTATTGTTGGACTCAGAGGTCCCTTCCAACCATGAAAATTCTGTGAAGAAGAAAGGGATGAATCCATTGAACTGGGTTTAGGACCCAGGTCGCACAACCTGGGTTTTTTCCTTCTCCTGGCCAGTGTAGGTAGGGGTCCCACGGGCAGCTTGTCAGAAGGCGTTTGGCATCCATGGCAGCCCCGCATAGGAGCTGAGTTTGGGGTTTTTTGGCCACGCAGCCAAGAACACCCCTCCCAAGGCAGAGGCCTGGGCCAATAGGTGGTTTTGGCATCCGAGCAAGGTGCTCCAGCTTTTTTCCTCTGGTAAGAAGCAACACTTACCACAGAGGTTTTCCCCCACTAAAAACTTTCTGCAGTGCTCCCTGCCACTGTGGTGGGACTGGCTGGTCTTCACACTAACAGCACCCCTGAAGATGCCAAGATGATGGGAAAAAGGTGCCAGTTCCCATCCTCTCCCAAGGGGTGTGCTTTTCTCACAGCTCCATCTTCAGAGCAAGGCCAGGCCCTTTGTCCCCTTCAGCATCCCGTGTCCCCTTCTGCGCAAGTACCCAGTTTCAAGAGGAAGGTGTAGAGAGTAAAGTAACTCTCTTCTTGTTAAGTGCTTGGGTACACTGAAACAGCACAGCGTTTGAATTTTGCAAATGTTGCCTCCTGGCAAATCAGTATTAATTGAAGGAGGGAGAACTGTGTATTCTTTAAAAATGACTCACCGGAAGTTTTCAATGAGCACAGGAGTAGTATGGGGAATTTTGCAAGGATCTCACTGCATGTACAGGTCATTTGTTTCTTCAAAGACTGAAGGCAGCTGGCCTTTAGTTTTGTATAGTCTGCTTTTATGTATTTTCCCTGTACAGTGCATTTTCACATTCACGCTGTCTGCGGGCCTCTGCCTAGGTATCTCCAGCATCCAGTGCACAAGGGTGGTTATTCTACTTGCAGTGCATTCACTCTCTCAGAATAAGCATTAACTGATTCAGAATAGTTATCTGTATGTTTCCCAGCTGATGCAGTCTGGATTTATTGCTACATTTCTGCAGAGTTAACATTAGACACTGAACTTGCATCTTACAGCAAGCTCGCTGGGGTAGAGAGATGAACAAAAGCGACCATCCCTTCCATTTGTTGTGTAAGAACGATGAACTAGAGGAAAGAATATGGGGCCAGAATTAGTGCTACATCTGTTCCTGCTTGTTTTGACAGGTCTTGTCACTTTGTTGGTGTACACTAATGGCATCACACAAATTAAAAAAAACTCACCCAAGACTGGAGCAGAAAGGAAGAGTAAGAAATTTGTTGGAAGACCGTTAGAAGATTTCAACTAAGCACTTTAAACATGAAAAAAACTGGCATAGAAGTGTGGGCAGTAACTCCCTGTGAGGTAACTTACCATTTCCTTGCAAAAAGAGGTGCTGCACTCACTTTAGGAAGGGAAATAAAAACACTGTTGTGGGTATTTCTACATGAATGCTTACTTTTGTTGCGTTCTTTTATTATTTTCTTTTTCCTCAGTCTGGTAGGGCTTTGTGGCAGCACTAGTTTAGAATATAACTTTTTCAGTATAATGATCGCAGTATTTCCAGGCTGTGCTCATTTTAGTACTGGCGTCTTCTATGTAGCATCTAGGCCTCAACACCCCTCCCTCTTTGGCCCCCCTAATTGCTAATGGTTTCAGGGTAACACAACATAACCGAGAGGAAAAAGTAGTAACTACAAAAAGTTCCGCAATTCCTTTTTCCATTAGATTCCCACCTAGGTGATTTCTCAAGGAACAAGAAGGGGCTACCTGATGTGGCTGGGGTTATCAGAAACAAACCCCTGCGTCAGCCCAGTGCAGGTGGAGAACTCTGCTCTTGGATAAACAGGTAACTGGACTGTGTTAAGCAACAGGTCAGATCAGTGCAGGAGGGTAGAAAACCATGTTACACTTGGCTGACTGGGTATGTAGGAAAGCACACTACGCAGAGACAACTGGCTTTTATTATATGTACAGCAGTATTTATTTCTTTAAAAAAATCCTCTTCTCAGGTGATAGTTTAGTGATACAATAAATCTGTACATCATAGACTTCTTAATTGCACCAACTTAATTTTGTGTACACAGAGAAAAAAAAAAAAACAAACAAAAAAACCAATCCACCACAGAAGAAGTGACTATCACAGTTGAATGCTAGAAAAAAAGTTTTACCCCACCTGGAATATGAGAGCATAATACATTATTGGGAAATACACAGAGTTATAGTCTTGGAAAGACCCCAGACCTATCCTTCCCAGCTATTTTCACACCATGCCAGCACCTTGCATAGTAACAGTTTGGATATCCTGAGTGAAATTATATTATTCACCCTTAACTTAATCACCCTTGTTATACAGTTAATCTTCAGTTGTTTGTCACCAAGGCTGTGGTTTAGTAACGTACAGAAGCATCTGCTGCCTTTAAACATGTGAATAAATCCACTTATGTCCTGTGGAGGTCAAAGCATGAGGTCAGCTGTTCCCACTCACAGTGGGAATGTGTTAGCCTGGAGCTACGGTATACTTCATTCTGTACCAGGATAAGCACGCACTTTAACCTCAGCTCTACAGTTCAAAAACTGCAATAAACCAAAAGGAAAAAGCCATGTGGCTCCCACCTTGTGTAGAGCTCTCGCTCCTTATACACCCAGAGCTACCAGAGCTGATGTTAAAACAGGAGCAAGAGTCTGGTTTTGCTGCCCCATACACATTTGGTAGCGTTTTATGTAGTTGACTTCACTTTTTCCCGTGATACTTGGCATATCAAGAACACCAAAACTTTACAGGAAATACACAGCAGAAGGCTTTCGCTTGAAAAAGTACCAAGAAATGCTGTAAAATTTCACTGATTCTCACAACTGGTATCGTCCCAGGCAACAGAGCACTCTTCGACACAAGCAACAATCAACTATAAGATGAGTCCTCTCAAGAGCAAGACAGCAACTACAGGTCTGCATGACCTGCAGCCCCAACCTCTCTCCCAAAGAAAGAGCAGGGGAAAAAGAAAATCTAACAGAAAGCATCAGAATGAAGCTCGGTATTTATGCCTGTAGAGTTTATCACCTGCCTATTAAGCTGAAGAAGGTGGCCAAAAGTATTCCGCTTTTTAAAGGGAGATGAACTTTTTTTCTACTACAGCATTCCTTCTCCTTCCTGCCACCTAAGACTCACAAGTTTCATACGTAGTTAGGAGTGAAATAACTGTCATTTCTAGGGTGAACTGAATACGAAATACTAGTAACCTAGGGATAAAGGACTGCCTCCACTTTAAAGTGACTTTTAAAGTGATCTCAGTCACTTTAAGGAAGCTACCCAGCTTGTATTCATACTTGAGATATTAGGTACTTTTATTGCTTTAAGCTACAAAAATAAATAATTGAATTTTTGTACTACTTGCTCTGTCAAAATCCACACTAAAGCCAAGGCAGATCTTGGTTAGGTAAGGATGCAGGCTGTTGCCATCAAGGCAAATGAAAAGCTAAAATGTGATAAAGCAAAATAAACCAGGGACACAGATTAAGAAGGTTCAGTTATGGAGAGAAAAAAATATTTAGATGGGAGAAGCAAGCCTTCATCTTTTAGTTCTTATAAAATAAATACCATGCCTTCTTTGCTGTACAGAACAGCCAGAAACACAGAAGTGTAAGAAAAGGGGCAAAAAGGAAGAAAAGCTTCGCAGGTGGTTTCCAAGCTATTCTCTAAAGTAATTCAATTGGAAGAGAGGAAACAAGAAGTTTTCTGCGTAATACCATGCAGAGATTTGTTCTGCTCTTCAAACGTGTGGTTATTAAAATTACGAAGGCTGCCAAACATAAAAGAGCAAAATGATTCCCCCTGGTATCCTTCACACAACCGTGCCGGAGACACGCAGCACTGACAGGACACGCCACGGTGCCCAGCTCTGCCAGTTCACAAACCCTCCCTACCCAGCCCTGTGGTGCAGCTCCCGCTGGCTGTTGGGATCCAACTCACACTGATGTAAATGCTAGTCCACAAAACACATACCGACTCAGAGCTCCCCATCTTAAATGGCAACCTAATCGTCTCAGAAGATGGAAATGGGATTCGGTATTTGGGGGTCATCACAACCCAGCAACTCAACTGTCCCTTTGCTTTTAGTACTTCAGCTTGTTTTTTACAGCAGGACGTAAATCATTCAAAGAGGAGGAGGAAGAAGTGAGGAACACACCAGCCAGGTACGGAGGGTCAGACATCAAATCAAGCGCTGTTTATTTTCCTGAGGAGTGAAGGCAATTACAAAACAAGATTCCCTTTAATACCCGCAGTGCCTTGCTTTCCTCATCTTAACAATTCATTCTCTCTCAATATACGTGAGCCCAAACCTTCAGACCGTTTGCAGTATAGAATGTTCTCAGTTCCCACCATCAAGAGACGCACTTAGGCAGTCACCAAGATCTTAGGAAAGAGGAACAAAACCCAGACTTCTTCAGTGTGTATTTGTTCTTTGGGGTAAGCTAGAAGCAAACCCTACTCCTGTATTCTGCAAAGGATTCAGTGTTACTTCCACCCCATTCTACAGTACGTGATAAAGTTTATGTCAATTAAACTCCCAGTTCAGTAATTTAAGTAGACTTTAAGTAGTGTTAGGTGTTTATATTCCCAGTTCCATAGCTCTTCGCTTTTAGTGTAAGGGGGTGCTACCCACAGAGCTCAGTCTCACTTGGATTTCTTGAGCTCAGTCCCCAGCTGTGGTTCTCTCTGTCGGCAAACAGGACCGAGCAGTTAAAACACAACAGTGATTTGACCCCTGACCCTGCCCCGTCATGCAAAGAGCTCTCAGTAAAGTCAAGGGGAAAAGTGTACACTGAGAGAACGTAGTAACATCGGGGGTTTTAAGGCTCATGCCACCAGCAAGTGAAGAAACCTAACTTCTACTTTGTAGCAAATTAACAATAAAAAAAGAGTGTTCAAGCACAAGCTGGACAAACCTGTGTTACTGAACTGGGACTTCTAAGCATGTTACATCTTTAGAATACTCATTTGTAACCAATTTTCACAATACAGAATATTATAATGCCTTCAAGTGTTTCCATAATAAGCAGCATGCTTAAACGTACAACTATTTGATAGTCTGGGCTGCTGTACTACCACAGTGATTTTAGGAGGTTACACAAAACCTGCATTTTTAAACAGTAGGCTCAGTTAAAAGATTTTGACAGTTCATTTCTTCTGATATTTTCTTGGTAAAAAAGAAACCAAACCCCCTCTACTTTTATATTCTTTGTAAAATTATTTACCAAGGAATTGAGAGTTCATCAGAAGTTTTGAAGTATGTTTCTGTTCTTCAGTGACTTTTTATTTTTTGAAGAACGATTTAAGTTGAAAGCCCAAATATCTGCTAAAGGGTTGGATGTCTTAAGGGGAGGACAGGGGCAGGGAGAAAAATCACTGTTGGCAAAGCAGGCACAAATCTATCACGCATTCATGTCAGTAATTTAGATGGAATGGATGTTTTTCTTGGCTAAAAAGAACAGGCTTGATCTTTTGTCCTCAGGAGGAATGTAGATGGAAAAGTACAGGTATGCACGAAAGACGGTACCTGTGAAATACTGACATTTCACTCTTCTTAACAGTCAAAATAAGAACTATGCTTTTACTTTAATCAGCTTTTCCTTTCAATTCAAAGGAGCCAGCTGCAGTATTGAATGAAAAAAATGTAAAAAACCTCACCTAACCAACCACTCACCACATGACAACACTGGCTGATCTAGAAACTTGAAGACCACCAAGGGAATTATTATTACTTTTTCCAAAGCTCTCTTCACAACTGTGTTTTCTAAGTTCTCGGTAAGTGTTCGGCAAGTCAAACAAGCTGTCTAGTGAAAAGCATGATGGGGTTAAATATGCTCTGTTCATTACTTATTGCTCCTAGCTGTGCATTTGTTATGATGGTTAATTAATACACTTGTCTAACAAGTACTTGGGAGAAGGAATCGGAGCCCCTAGGACGGGTGTTTGCATTAGCAACGCAGCTTCTCGCACAGGGAAGAACAGCTACATGTGAGAATTTGTAAATGTTTTGTTTGTGAGCAGACTCAAGTAGACTTTAAAAAAAGTTCTGTTTTTTTTTTAAGCATAACTTCTGCACAGAGCATTAAACAATACGCTAGTATAAGTATTTGCATAAGTTATCAATTTATGGCTAATATCAAAGGCATCTCTCCACCTACATGGACTGAGCAGTTATTACAGCAGGCTACAGTTACTACAGTAGGCTATTTCAATCGGCATCTTAGTTCTGCTTCTGAAAACTTACCCGTTTCCAAATTACAATACAAACTGGATCCGAGTCTCTCTCTTCCCTTTCAGTCTGACTGGAAAAACATAGTTGAGACTTGCGCTGCTACTGTTCCAGGCTGCGGTAAGGAAGCACAGTAGGATCTTCTCTCTTTGTAGTGGTTCGGTCGTACAGCAGGCATGATGTTTCGGTTCTTAGCTCCCCATTAATGTAAACTAGGTGCTGACACGCACAGGTCCTCCCCACCTGCGCCTTTCCCCGTTCTCCCTCATCTTCTACAATAAACCACATGGTCCTCCAAAAGCTGTCACGATACAAGCAGCACTAATTGTATTTGGAGGAGCAACTTTATCATCAGAGGGGAAAAATGTTCTGGAGAAATAAATAAACAAGACAAGCTTTCTGTTTATTCCTGGACCGCTGTGTTAGCAAACATCAGTTTATGCAAGTC
Organism: Thinocorus orbignyianus; assembly: GCA_013400375.1. Classification (NCBI taxonomy): domain Eukaryota; kingdom Metazoa; phylum Chordata; class Aves; order Ciconiiformes; family Thinocoridae; genus Thinocorus; species Thinocorus orbignyianus. The sequence continues at coordinate 169,178 of VXBW01003162.1, read as the reverse complement.
ATCAGCTGTATTTGTGTTCTCTGGTACTGCTCTGTAAACAAATGGTCAACTGACGTGCAAGTGTCCCATCAGAGAGTGTTCAGTCTTATGCGTACGGTTCTGCCGAAGCATCGTTCAGTTTGTTCTTGCTTTTGTTTTTGGAAAGGAGCTTTCTGGTCAGGATACGTGAAAGCGTGCCTCCCTTCTTGCGTGTTTCCTCTGACAGTGGCTGCTGCAGGTAGACAAGATCGTTGTGCGACTGACTCATGCCCGGATCCTTCTGGTGGTGTCGCCGTCGGAAAAAGAGCTTTGCGCTTTTTTTCAAAATCCCACCTGCAGAAGCAAACAGCAGAGGGGCGGGACACTTTAGACAGAACAGGCTGCTTTCCTCGTGGAGCTCAGCTTTAAATGTAACTGTAGCATGACTGAAAAAAATGCCTTGGTCTTAACACTTCCAGTTTTTTAAGCATCACCCTGTTCACTATTCAAACAATGTCAGAAAGCTAAAAGCGTGGTGAATCTAAAGCAAGAATATTGATGGCTTGTAACCTAGAGGCCGTAATAGCACAAGTTCCACCTTGGAACAAGTGATTTCAGACACTGGCAAAGGCAAGCAATCGTCGTGCTTTCAGCCAGACGCGCAGATACACACACTACGTGCTACGGAATCTTCCTTCCCCCCCTGTTGATCCAGCTCTCTCCCACTTGAACATGACTGAGAAATTCAGACTCCACAGAGGTATGCATTTCTCCCCTTCTCCTCATTCCATGCAAGTGTCATGCAAGCTGAACCATGACAGACTCTGGTAGTTCTAGATATATGCAGAAACACACACTTCCACAGTTAGCAGAAACATTCAGGGGAGGAGAGCTCACATGTATTGCTAGAGGAGCACTAAAGAATAAAGGATCTTTCCTTCAGTTCTTTCAGAAATGATGGTGTTGAAAAGGAAGGAGAGCTACTTTGAAACATGCCTGTGAGCACTTAAATATTAATTCTCTGATTTCAGCTTCTGAAGTCAATCCACACATCTAGTGGAAGTCTCCTTCCTTACTCTTTGTTTCAAATGCTCTTCTGAAAGCTATGTTAGTGGTCAAAACATACACATGCACAGTGTTTGGTGTGGGTTGTACACTGGGTTCTCACATGTCAAACAGGCAAATCCAATCTTTCCAATATAATAGAAGTACAGAAAAAAAAGAATGAAATAGAGGAAATAATGCTACTTTTTGTTGTTTTAGAGATCAAAGGAGCTGAAATGAAAAGATTAGCCCGTGATGCACAACACGAAGGTGGCATTTTTGGTGCCAGAGAACAGTACCTGGCAGTCAACCTGCATGCAGTAGGCCTGTCAAAGCCTGGCAGCATGTATTCTATACAAATTTGGTAGCACCACCTACAGTAACAACCATGAAGCATTTGCTATTTTAGAATCCTGTCAGGAATAGTAATTCACTTCAAGCAGATTAAAAATAATACTACATCTGCTTCCAACAGGTTCGGAAATTTGCTCAAATCCCTTCTGTGGTAAATTAAGTTTTTTTATTCTGCTGCATTTCTTCCCTTGATCCCATGTCAAACCTATTATGCAGCCAAGGCATTTGCAGCTGCTATCTCACCAGGGACTCAGGCTGCCAACACCAGCCCTCTTGTCTCTTTGCAAACTCAGTTTGTTTTTGCAGCCACTCTTCTGCCAAATTCCACCTCCCCTTTCCACGTGCACACGTGTGCCTGATGTGCAAGGCAGCTTGGTGGCCGCTGGCAGGGACACCGCTCCGAGCTACCAGCCACACTCTGCCTGGTGTTCGACATCAGCCCAGCGTTAAAACAGCCATAGTTTTGGGCAGAATTGGGTAATCCACATGGCACGAGCCAATTTGAGTGACGGAGGACCCAGGTAGCAAGCCAACACAGGAGCCTTCTGGCAGTCAGACCAGTACGTGGGGACAGTCCTCTCCCTGGCAGAGCTTCCACACCTCGTTCCTGCACCGCTATCAGGTTCCCCCATTCTTTCTCAGTTCAGCTATTCATTCCTCTCACCCGGCGGCCTTCATTCTGCTTTTCCTCCCATTGCAAACGGGTACAAAAAGCAACACGCAGACCAATTCTTTCACGCGCTCCTGTGCAATAGCTGGAGTTACACACACTTGTCCCCCAGGGACCTGAGACGGGCTGCGTGTCACTTTGCACAGCAACAGCTGCAGAATAGGTGTCCCACGGCAGCTCTGCTGCACGCAGCCAGGCGCCTCTTTGTTCAGGCCAGGGCAGTAACAAATATGTGCTCGGGATTACGCACCAGTACGGTAAGGACTAAGGGACTAAGGACTCAGCACCTGGGAGGATACCCTAGCACGTTTTGCCTTGCTGCTGCTGAGATTCTTCTCACAGGGCGCGATGGGATGGAAGCAAAAGTCAGCTGACAGCAACCGGAACTCGGGGATTTGGATCTTGACTGCTCTCCCATCACCCTCTGACTGATCTTTTTGGCAAGGCAGTACCACTTCAAGCTGCTGTCAACAGCATAAAAGAAACAGTGTTCAACCCCATGATACTGACAGTTGTTAATATGCAAAGGCCGGGGGGGATTGATGAGGCCTTGCTGCTGTGCAGCTTTTGTTTTAGCAGTCAGCTGTTCTGCTCAGTGGTCTTGGCAGCTGCAGCTGAAGCTGTGCCAACAGAAGTAGGAGGACAGAAGGGTTTATCCATTAGCAGCTATTTAATCCTATCCATTCAGACTGATTTCCCATACCAGGAAACTGAACCGAACCAAGAATGCTGCAAAAATTGTGCTGGTGGCCTGGGACAACTCACTGCAGCTGCAGACCTGCAGGCAGGGCTTTCCCAAGAACACCACAAGCTCAGCAGAAGCAGCAGCACCCGCCCTGGTCCTGACATGAAAGCTCTTCTCCTGTTTTCAGAGGTATCGAGGTCATTGCTACCTGGAAGCTTGCCGCATCCCCACTGCCACCCATCGGTATTCAGTCAGTTTGGTTGGTACGTGCTGCCTGACAGTGGCTCCGGCTGTTGTGGAGGCATGCACCCCTGCTGAGAAGGCAGGGCAGGGCAAGTCACAAGCTTGGCGATGCTCGTGCTGTTTGCATGCTTACTTCTGGAGTTCAACAGGATCCACATGCCAACTCTGCCCCTAACATCAGGAGATAGGCAGAGAGCACGCCAAGGGCGCTGCACAGACTGACTAGTTTTCATAGCCTCTGTGCACTAGTCTGGGGACTTCAGAAAATACTCCTGCGGCTAGATCACTTCTGAATCCCATTGCTGTTAATGAAGGAAGATCTCCTTCCACATCTACGGGAATATGCAGGGAGATGACTTTTTCCATTCCTTCCCAACTTCCAAAACAGTTATTATCCAGGTGGTTTTGTAAATACCTTCTAAGGTCCTCGTAGCTCTACGAGTTAGGCTAGAAAAGAGATCTAGAAAACTGTAAGCAGCAGGTTTTGAAATAAGCATTCTGCATGTGCATATACAGCTATGGGGGTCACGCATGGATTGCACGAGCAGATGTCTGATTGATAACCATATACTACTGGAATGGGGATGATGGAGAGAGATCGGCAGTGTAGAACATCCCTCCAAGCTTTCCTTGCTGTCCATTCTGCATGACCCACCTGGACAGCACGACCACCAGAAGAATGATTTGTTACAGCAGACTTGTCTGCTAAGACACCTGAGCACAGGAAGGTAATTTTGGAGGGAGGAAAGAAATGGAGGGGGGGAAGAAGAAAACAGGAGCCGAACTATGTTTTGCTTCAGTTTTTACAATGAGTGTACCATTGTAAAGCTACATTTTCTTAAAAAAACCAAGAAGACAGAAATAACTTACTGTGTAGGTAATTAATTCTGGTTGGCATAGTAGTCCTCTTAAGTTTATAAAAGGGAATGGGTAAGAAAGAGGAAGTCAGAAAGGTAAAAACTGAAAACATGCAAGAGTAGAAAAAAAAAAGAAAGACAGTGCAGTGCTAACTTTAAGACACTAATACCATATACAAGGCTTTTTCAAGCACAGGGAGTTTGGTTTCATTTCGTTTAGTTTTGCTTGAGTTTTTTGGAGTTTCTTTGTTGTTATGTTTGGGTTTGTGTGCGCTTTTTTTTTTTCTTTTTTCCAAGGAGAAAGTGTTTGACAAAACATAAACATTAAACCATTCAAAGTCACCTGAAGGCAGGGGGGTAGCAATGTGGAAATGTTTTCCTATCTCACTCTGTAAAATGCTACTTAGCTATGACAACGCAGAGATACAAGACTTCCACAAAGAGAGGTCTTTATCAAGAAAGGGATTTGAGAGTGTATTTTAAAATATTTTTTCAAGATGAGACAACTTTCAAATATAAGAGATACTTTGCACTTTTTAGCAGTTCTATACTACACCATGTAAACAAGATCTTTAGAAGCCTGATCTCTTTGCAATGTACTGCACAGGGAAAAACAAAACTAGACAACAGCTCACATACAAACTTCCACTTGCTTGTTTTAGAATAACATGTTAAAGAGAGTCCAGAGGTTTTGATAAGTCTTATACAGAGTTCTAAACTCTTCCAGGCTCCAAATGAGACATCCCTTCACAATTAACCCTCTACCACCACCCCAAACACATCCAAAAATTGACCATCGATGTCAAATTGACTATTGCTGCACCATCCTGATCTATCAGGTGAGCACTATAGCTGCGAGGCCAGAAAACCTTGATGCTCTAAGAGAAAGCCTTAGCAAAGAGGTCCAGTGTATGCCTTATGTGGGGGGATATACTGAGGTTTTGTCATAAGCCATCTTACAGTATTGCTGAGTAAGGAAAGAATAGAAAATAATAAAGCAGGGATGGATATGGATGAGAAACACAACAATTTTTGCAACTTCAATGTGTAGCCTCTTCAGAACACAGTCCACTGCACTAGCTCGTGTCAAGACTTTCTAACAGCCCCTGTCTTTACCACTTAGCCACAAACAAGCGGTACAGCCTCAGAGGTTAATGGATTTATAAAGGGAACAAAGAATCACATAAAATTTTCAAACTGCAGCTACCGCTATCCAGCAAAACAAGCCGACCCTTTATTTACTTACTAAATTACTCCTTATTCCATTTTCATTTTATTCACGAAATCAATGAAAAGAGAGAAACTGTTCCCAAGGCAGTTAAGAGTAAGTGTACTTCTGGTATAGCTTCCTGAACATACGCTTTAGTGAGAGCAGGGCAGCCTTGTGCTCAGAGACATGAAGAAGGCAAAACATACCAGAAAGCAACCGTGGAACCCTACCAGCTACCAGTAACGGGGCTGCTAAGATAGCACAAGTCCTTGTTTACAAGAACATGGTTTTTTATAGAGGAATTAATAACATGGCTAGTTATTTCTCCCCCAGATAACTGAGTTGAGTGTACTGGGCTGCACTTCAGCTTCTAACGGTGAGCTCTTCTGTCTCCCGATGGCAGGGAGTGTAAGAGAGCCTGCCGTATCTCACAGAGCCAGAGGACTGTGCTCCTTATGGCTGCTAGAAAGACTGCTTCAACCAAGACCACAATTACAAGGAGTTTAAGAAGGAAAATCAGTAAAAAAGGATGAACAGCGTTGCATGACACTGCCAGTTACATAGAGAAAGCAGTCTTTCATTAATGCGAGGCAAGGATCACGTACCTTTAGATTTTTTCATGCTCCCAGTTTCTGAAACACTTAATGAGCTCCCAGATATTTCTTCACAGGTCTGGTCTAAGAGCGTGTTGGTGTCCCACTGTTGGCTGCCGTTCTCTAAAGCCCAGGCCTTGTGGGCACTTTGCTGTGGGTCAGTATCAGGTACTATCTCTGAAGTCCCTAATGGTAGTTTTTCATCAGAGGTGACTTTTGCAACAGCTTCCTCTGCAGCGGGTGACTCTGTTTTGTAGGAGTTGTCCATGGCTGCAGCATAGTCCATCATCAGTGCAGCTTCACTGTCCTGAGATAAAGAGGTCTGCCCAGTGAAAGTAAGAGACAACACTGAAACAAACCGCTCTGCTGGAAAGAAAACAAGCCTCTCTGCAAAAGTTTTACACTTTCACTTGTATTGCTCAAGGCTATCAGAAAGCCACTATGAGCCACCTTAGCTCCACTAAAGGAGAGAAGCATATAGCCAAGCTTTAATGATGTTAGAGCCAAAAGACGGGTAAAAAAATATTTAAGTATGTTCTTCCCACCTTTTTCTGGCCCCACTGCTAATCATAGAATGGTTAGAGTTGGAAGGGACCTTAAAGATCATCAAGTTCCAACCCCCCTGCCATGGGCAGGGACACCTCTCCCTAGAGCAGGTTGCTCAAAGCCCCATCCAGCCTGGCCTTGAACACTTCCAGGGATAAGGCATCAACAACTTCCCTGGGCAACCTGTTCCAGTGCCTCACCACCCTCACAGTAAAGAACTTCTTCCTAATGGGACTCTCTCCCACATATGCTGCTGTAACGAAGTATCAACATGCATGGACAATAATCTTTTGGTATTCAAAAAAACCCTAAACTTCAAAGCATTTCATCTTGTAGAAGTATTTAGTGGCATCTGTATTAGGTAAATACAAATCCACGCAGCCCCAGTGCCCCCATTTCCCAAGCAGATACATTGTGCACCGTGGCAGCTGATCCTGATTCCCTGCCCACAGCACAGTGATGGCAAGGGCATCCATGCCCACTGCTGTGCCTTTCATTCAGAGCTCTTTAGGGGTCCTGGGCATAACGGGAAGACATAACAGCCAATGCCCACATAGCAGCCTGCAAGGAAAGGACTGCAGGCAGGTGCATACATCAGATGGAGACTGAGGCTGGGGATGAAGAAAGTCTGGAGGAATGCTATATACCATGGGAAAAAAGTCTTCTGCTTGTCCTCCCTCTGGATCAGAGCCTATAGGACTAGAATGTTTCTCAGGGGGTTTTAACAACTTTAAAAAAAAAACAGGAAAATCTTTCATACTTTTTCTGTGCATCTTCCCACCTTGAGTGAAACACACAGAAGGACTAATTATCCTCTCCTTTCACCTAAACTGGTTTTCCCAAATCCCTCATCATCCCACTCCCATCCAAGGATACCACGCATTTTTAGTAAGGCTGTCAAATCCGACCATCAAAACCCAACGTTCTCCCCAACAAACCCACCCTCATTTGGCTTAACCTGAAACAGTTCAGTTACTGAAACAAACTGGTAAACAGATCTAGAGATTGCAGAATAGGAGATAGCAGAATTCATGTTAAGTTAACGTCACACTTAGTGGACCAAAGACTTTACAGGACTAAGCACTAAATATAAGTGTTGTTTTCTGCTCTACCTTGGACACCCCTGATATGATAATGGTGCTTTTCTTTCTCGGAGACTTCAGCTTCTGCTTTGCAGACTCACTTAACTGCCGAATGGCTGCTTCTGCAACAGGATCGGTGCCATTCAGTACCAGCAGTTCTGAAAAGAAAGCATTATTTTAGAGGGAAGAAAGAAAACCAGGGAAAAATAGAGCAAAGGGAGGCAGAGTTTGGTTTTGATTTAAAATCCAAAGGAATTACCAGAAATTATATAAACACCAAACATACAAAAGCAACTTCCCATTCATCACCCAGTTATTTGGCCTTGGCTTTCCCTTCTGTGACCCATCCTTTTGAGAAAAGCTACCCGAGTTGCACTTACAAGCCCTTGCCCTGAACACAGAGAAGTTTTTGGAAGTCTAGACAAATCATCTGAGTATTCCAATGCATTGCTACGCTGCAGTGACTATAATCCAGCAGCAGCAGAGCATCGGGTATCTCAGTCATGAAGAGCCATAGCTCTAACACGGTACAAAGCTGGCACGTGCTACTCCTTCTCCAGGTAACGTTTCTGCTCTCTCTCCAGACACCCTTGCTTGGCATTTCCAGCTCTGCTCCAGCACTATGACAGGGTGGGGGAGGCAAAGTGGCAGTCACTCTGCTCTTTATCAGCTGCCTCCAAAGCCTGTACAGTGCACCTCTTTCCCCCCTCCAAACGTTGCACAGGACTACAAAACCTGCTTTGTAAGATGCTCTTTAGCAACAAACACAAGTTTATTTTTAAGCTTGACCATTTCTGGCATCTAGTACGCAAGTACTTTGAACACACTAATCAAATTTGTCAAGCTTAGGAACAAACAAGGCAATGCAAGATAACAATACAAAAATCCCTGTATTTAATTGTCTGAAGCGGGCTTTTCTAATAAGAAATTAAACTACAAAAGAACACAGGCAGGAATAGCACCAGTGTTAATTAAACCGAACAGTGCCTTTTGTTACTGTGACAACTGTGCAATAAAAGATGAAGTCTGAATAATTACTCTGTACTGAACAACCTGGATACTTTTGGAACTTCAGAGTATGTCTGGCACAAGGGATACGCATGCCCACATGTGTCTGCACATTCATTATAAACCTCTACTTTTTCACATCCCTGGCCACTGCAATGGTTCCAGGAAGAGCTGAGGGCATCCAGGACAGCATCAGTGGCACTTGCTAATTCTTATTGTCATCACTTAAAACTATGGCACGGCCACAGCATCTTTTCCATAGTGCTTGTTGCTATTTTGGTACAGTGTTTGTAATAACTACTAACTAAGTTATTGTCACACCAAATGCTCCTTTCATTTGGCTTAAACTTTTGTTCTAGTGAGTAATTCTTCCTGCTGTATCGTATAAACATTTCACAGAAATTCCCCTGCACTCCCGTAAGAAGAAAAACACTGCCATACCAGTGTGCTCTAAGTTGTCTTCAGATGAGCTTTCCAGAAAGTGCTTTGTGTCTTTAATATAATAAACAGTTATGACAGTTAACTCAGAAGTCTAGAATGACCTTAACATTTCCTAAATTGGCTTAGAGTAGTAACCACTCTGCTTCACGGTATCAGAGTATTTCTTAGTCTAGAGGTAGGGGAAGATCCAAGGGCTGTTACAACTATCCACAATTACTGGTTCATGTTCTTTCCCAGACTTCTGTCTTTTGGCCCATCCGTTTCTCTCTCTCAGCAAGCCTTCTGACTCTTCCAGAAGCAGCCTAGATCACCTCCAGATTGTCCCATCTGCACTCAAATCTCTACAAAGAAAACTGAACTCCGTGTCACGTGCTATTTGCAGCTAGACTGGCTCACATCTTTCGTTACTGTTCCCTACAGAAAGATTGAATGGTGACCACACACAGGACTGGAAAACATGCTGAAGATTCAGAGTTGCAACTCAAAAAGGTAAAATGCCCCAGAGACAGATCAAGTTTAATCAGTCAAAGTGAATTTATAATTAAAGTTATTATCGATGCCACCTGACACTCTGAAGACACTTCACCTCTATGCCAGGTAACTTAGAAAGGTGGACAAACAGGCACAGCAACGTTATATATTTGCATTAGCACAAAAAAGTCCAGTGGCAGGGTAGGGAGAGAACTCAGTCTTCCTCACATCAGCACAGCACCGTGCTTTCTGTTCACACTGCGGGGGGCTCACAACAGCCTTAGAGGTAAGTTTCATGGGGTCTTCATTTTGTGCAGTGTCCCCCTTGCCTTCATAAAGGAGGACTTTCATTCAAATGTAAGAAAGAACACAGCCTGGCTTTTTTACAGTCATCTCCCCACTCCAAACCACAGCTCATTGTTGTTCATTCAAAATTAGCAATTTAAATCACCAATTAAAACCAGACTTCTATTGCAAGACTGCTATATCCCTAACCACAGTGCTTGCTAACATAAACATCTCAATGCCTGTTGAAAGGCAGCAGACATATGGGTTTGCTGTTATTTTAACAAGATTACATTAATCCCATGTGCAGCAGAGGGAGACGTGTTCTCATTAACAGCTTTGAACATTTCTATTACCTGTGTCTGAAGACGATAAAGTTTTGCTGACTGGAGCACCATGAGAATGGATAGCTTGAGCAGAGAAATCCTTTTCAATCACCTTTACTTTAACTGGAGTTTTCACAGGAGAATCTGAGGATCAAGGTCTTTTTGTTAATTAAACTATTCAAGACATTTATTAGGAAAATAATAATTTACTATACCAATGTTAGAGCCTGCTCAAATCAAAAGTGTTTGAGAAAGTTGTTTATTACATATTTTCAACACATACTGTGTATGGTAACCAGACCCCAAAAGACCTGTGAAGTGTAGGAATGCATTATTTTTAAATATTTTGCTGTAATATGCTAGAAAAAACCCACTGAAGTAAAAGATCTGCTTTAACAATTTAACAGAATGCAGCTCTTTGTGAGACTTCACCCAAAGACTGTTTAGAGGTTTTACTTTCATATTTATCCAAGAATTAGACTCCTGAAAGACATGCTGAAAAAACCAAGATTGTCACAAGATGACACAAATCCTCAGTAGAGATTATAATATAGAGCAAAGTTAGGAGGCACAGGATGGTGTATCATCAACAAACACTGTAAGAGCCCAAGACTTTTGTCATGTGGAAAACCATATACCAAAACCCAAGCTCTTTTGCGTTATTGTTCCACCATGAAGCTTTACAGTGTACATTAAAAGCATTAACCACTCCTTTTGGAAGAACAAGGTTTCATGAAAATTAAAAACCTGATTCTGAAAAAGACAAACAATGACATCCCCTGACACATCAGAGAAGTTTGGACAAGGGCGCCTTTCCTTACATCCTGCCCCCCCCCCTCAGCTTCTCCTGGTCCCCACCAATAGCGCTAAGAGTGACCATAAGGAAGTGGACTTCCTGACCTGTGCTCAGTGGAGATGATCTCCCTTCTAGACGAGGTTTGGTTTTCACAGCAGTTACAGTAGTGACCACAGTCCCACAGGGCATCACAGTGCGATCCTTTTCTATCTTAGTGGCTGGCACTGGAGAAGAGACTTGCCACGTCTTTAATTCACTGGGTTCTATAAAATAGAACTAGGAAGACAAAAAACCACCACCTTAGAAGCACAGTCAAGCAAGGAGAACACCATCACTTCTAGCTACTACTCCTTTAACATTTTTACTAATGTTCAAGAGCCAAACAGCTAATTCTTCTGCTAGACACAAATACCATGTGAAGAGTTACCATGCAATCTGAATGTGCTACTTAACTCAGCCACAAATGGCACTGCACTGCGAGTCATAGTCCAGAAGACAAGATGAGCAAGTACTTCCCGAGGCAAAAGATCCCCTGTAAAACCATCCAAACAAAGAGTCGTACCTCCGCACTAATGGATCCCAGCCCAGGCCCCAGCTCTGAGCTGCTCCCACTGGCCCTGCTGTTCAGTGCAAAGTTTTGCTGGCCAGAAGGTTGTTTCCTGAACAAGTCTAGAGGTACAGTCACCTTTGCAGACAAAGGTCCTGGAAGAAAAAAAAATAGACAAAATCAGCGCATATCCCAGCTGTCAGCATGTTTAAGGGTGAGAAGATGGGAAGGGAGGAGGAAGAACACGGGCAGCTAATTGCAAGAACTGGTTCTACACCACAGGGCAGAAACACAGCAGTTTTCTCAGCTCACTTTCTATTTTACAACTGTTCTTCAGCCTGTCCTAATACTGTGCAACTTGGGAGAACAGAGATGTGAAACATTACTTATTTGCTGCTACTTCCAGCTGCTATTTTTCCCTGTATATGCAGAACATTTAGGATGAAATGAAACATTAGATGTTTTCTTTTCAGAGAATACTCTGGATTCCTGGTAAACAGGTGCATCATCAATAACACACTTTCTTAATTTGATTTTCAGTGCAGGTTCGTCAGGTCTCTTTTTCCCCTCCTTCCTTTATTAGCTACACTAGACTGGAGCAAAGTATCACTAGAATTACTGATTGATTTTAGGGATGAAATCCTGGTTTTCTGCAGAATTGAAAGACAAATAGAGGTCTACACTGTATTCACATTACTCAACTCTCATTACTAATGTGATTGTACTTTGAGTTTCCTACTCAAATTTTTGGGCGAAGAACAGCTAAGATGGTATAGGGAGGAAAAAAGATGGTAGCCAGAGCAATCAACTGGGAAACTTTTATTCAAGAAACCAGGTTGGTATTTACACCCTCAGGTGGATGTGAAACATAAGTGGTTGTTTGGAAGACCCAGTGCTAAAAATGCACAGATATAGGCAAGACTAAACTTTATGCAAGAAACAGTATACATTTTCCGAATGCATAGAGATCCCATTTTTTTGTTAAAAATAAAAAACAGCACCCACATCAAGTAAGGTTTTTAAAGCATTTGCCTAAATGTGACTTCCCAGTGCCTCAAATAATCACAGATCACATGCAAGGTATTGCACAACTTTGTATATGTAGATTATTAAAAATTAAAAAAAATACAGTAGCCCAAAACTAAAAATCAAACATAGTCCAGTTAGCTATATTAATTATTCCCTGTGGCTCAGATAAAATATTATTGTCCAATAAGTTATTGGCCAAACCTTCATCCACTATCACAGACACCATGAGTAAAAAGCATGGGGTTTTTCATCTCTGGGTACGAAAGCTTTGGCCAATACTTGTAACTTTTTCCTGAACTCAGCTGAATGTTACTGACAGTAGTAAAACACAGAGAAATACCTTGATGTCAAAAACTAATGCTTCTTTTTTGTTCATTTTACACCTGAAGCCTGACATAAGAAGGAAAAAGCAAATGGATCCAAGAGGTGAAATACAGTTATTATTTCTAGCTACAGCAAAACTCCGTATAAGCAAAAGAACATGGAATGTTTAGGAGAAGAAGTTATGATGTTGTGTCATCACTTCAATAAAGCCCAAGTAATGAAGTACCTGGAACAAGTTTACAAAGTTTATGCAAACATGTCAACATGCTGTCTGGTCTCAGCGTGCACCCACCCCTTACCCCCACCAGGAAGGTAATGCTGCTCCAAATAAATCAAATGAAATCGTTCAGTGGAGGGGTTTTCTTGCCACTGAAGGCAACAAGAGAATTAAGTAGTAAAAAAGTTTTGGCTCCAAAGTCTTATATTTAATCCAATATAACAAGAATTAGTGTGCTTTATATCTGATAATTACTAGGTAGCCTGTGGGGCTTGAAAGGAAAGCATTTACGATTAATGCCCGTGATTCCCGTTCAGCCACAGAAAGACCTGGAAAGTTCAGCTTGAAATCAAAATTGCTCACAGTGGACCTGTTAAAGTTTTGAAGGCTGAAAAATTAGGCTACCAGCAGATGCAAGCCTCAGGATGCTGACAGTCTAGAAAGAAACTCAAGGCTTCTCTGTAACCTTAACTCTTGAGGGGGACAGAGACACGAACAGTGCATTCTCTCTTCTGACCACAATTATTGCTGGAAGGGACAGTGTACCACAGACAGCACTTAACCCAGGTCTATCAGCACTGCCCAAGAACACTGTGATTTTCTATGGATTTCAACTCTAGGAGATCAATTTAAGGACAGGCTCACGGCATTCAGAAACACAAACATCAATAACAATTTTTCCCCAGGCTCACCATATCATACAGGTCCAGCTGGCTATTTTCAGCCCATCTCCCTTCCACAGCCATGGAAGCCCCACAGGGCTGCTGAGAGCTATGCCTGAAGCATACTCGATTTCAATGCCAGGACAAGTCAGGGTAAGACATCTAAGCTTTAACGCAGCTTCAGAAATCTGAGAGTTTCTTATATGGCTATGAAGCTGGACAGAACTAAAAGAGAGCCCCTGACAACATTTAGCAATGCTCATAAGCTGATCATGCAAAATAATTTAATTCACTTTTAATACTTACTATCCAACTTTCCATCTTCTACTATTTGCAGTTGCAACGTTTTCGATTTGGCACTTAGTTCACTGTGAAAGAAATTAAACCATGTTAGGTCTTTGCGGGCAAGTAAATTTTCCTCCCTACTTAGGTCTCCCCCTTTCCCGCTCTGGTTGCCAACACCCCAACTTCTCCTGGCCTGCCCTAAGCCCAGCACTCCGACTTGCTCACCCAGGCAAGCAGCACTGCTGGGCTGCTGGGCATGCTGAGCGTGTAGCATCTTTTGGACCTCAGGTAAGACTGGCTGAAGGGATCACAGTCAGACAAACTTGTCTTGCTTCTCTCCGGCACTGTTGCCTAAAACCGACTGCCTAAAATTTCAGAGGCTTTTCTTCTCCCCAGTAGTTGACAAACACTGCCCTTCAAACTCAAATTGGTCCCTAATCCAACCGCTACACCACAGCACTAAGGAGCTATTTTTTCCTGGCAGGGTCAAATCTGTAAATCAAGAGGCTGGAACAGGTCCAACCAACAAGCCATTCAAAGCCAGAGGGTATCCTGTCAAAGCAGGAAAGTGTCCTGCAAAAGCAGGATAGATACAAATAAATAAAAGCAATTTTATGTGAGAAGTGTCAGGATTACTTTTCCAAAATAAGACCCAAGGACTTCGCAAGATAACAAGAACTAGTTTCTGTGTGACAGAACCAATGTGAACTATTAGCAGAATTGCTGGCTTATGCAGTACTTCGTAAGATGGACTAGACAACAGATAACAAAACATGTCTTCTAATCAAGACAGCGAAGCAAACTGGGTACTTGCTGAGGAACCTTCCAGTAAAACTTGATTTTATAACCTTCTCAGTAGGTGTTCTGCCAAAAACCTTAAGGGCACACATACATTTGTTTTATTTTTGTATGTCTCCATTTCAGGATGGTGCGATCTTGGCTGCAGACAGGAGACCTCCATCAGATGCTGTGGGACGTCACCTATGCAGCAGGTTTTAAGCTTTTCCCTGCCACTACCTCCTGCACCTCCAAAACGTGCAAGGAAGCACCTTGATGGTACTGCTGCTGCTCTTCCTATGAAGCTAAAGCAGAGCCTAACATGGTGGCCAGCACACTGGTCTTCAGACACGTTGGTCTTTTTGTTTTTGAAGAAAGAAAGGGAGGGGGTGGGATGTGAACTTGAAAAGAGGTATGCAGCCAAATCCTGACTGCTCATCTGAAAAAGTCCCCAAGCTTACCTCACGCGCTTCTGAAAAGCGGCCAACACTGTGGAAAACCCAGCGTTATGCCTAGTGTCAAGGTGAAATTCCAGTCAACTTAATCACATCCTGTCTGCCCTCCCTCTGCACTTTCAGTTGGAAAGGGTATTATTCTTACAAACATCCTGTCCGAGATCATTGGGAACGTGTTTGCTTTGTGACACCAAGCACGGATGCTGTTCCACCAACAGATGGCTGAAGCGATTCACAGACCCAGTGGCTGAAGCGCTTCGAGATACTCCAGAACAGAAAGTTGCTACAGAAGTGCATTTTCTCCCCTCTTACGGTGGAGAAGAAAGTGTATCACGTTAATCCCTAAGTCCTGATGGCAGTGCAGCACACTGTCACAGAAAAACGCTGTCTGATCTGTGTCTTTCCACACAAGCTGTATGTCCTCTGAACTAAAACCAGACTTTGTAAGTCATTGGACTTCATCGTGTCTGAAGGAAGAGCTTCCTGGCTACTTCTGCATCTGACAGTGGGATGAGAACTAGGTGCACACACCTCCATCAGACCACATAAGAAGGTGAGGCCTTTCAGTGTTGTTCTACAACACCAATTTTTCTTCGCTGACTACAGTGACTTCTACTCATCTCCATGACCTGCACAAATGCAGAGGGGTCTGGTGTTCTCCAAGTTCTGTACAACTTGAGATGACCAGTCCTCGTGCCTTCCTTCAAACCAAGCAGCCCCTGTCGCTTTTCCCCTCAGCTCTCCTGTTTCTGCAGTGCATGGTCCATAACATTCACAGGTGCAGCCCAGTAGACTGAAGAGGAGGCAGAAAAAGATCTGTGCACTGCATGTTCATTCTCCCTTCAAGTTGAGGAGGAGTACGCAGAAGCACACACCACCCCTTGAGGAGAAGAGCACCCAGCACAGACAGGCCGGCACAGGTCTGAATATGCACTCAGTTCCTTGTAATCTAAAACCTTTGCTTTGCCCAAGAGGGAACAGATACAGTGGATGTCAGGCCATGACTAGACAGTGAAGATAAATGTCACACAAAACCAAGCAGCACAGCTTTCTGAAATATATTTTTAATACATAGAGAGGGGAATGGAACTGAGATGGGTGATGAAAGCTACAGAAAGAACCAGAGACTCCACATCAAATGCTTCTCAAATTAATAATCTGGCAGGAAAAAAGCCAGAAAGCAGGATCTTCAGCACGTTGTATGGCTGCATCTCTCCCCCATTCCCCTGTGAAACCGCTTCTGCCTGCACCTGTCCTTAAAGCCTCTAGAGAAACACTCCTCTGACCTACCCCACCATCAGTGGCTCCCCCTTCCTCATACAATACAGAAGCTACCAGCTATTTCTGCTCTGCCACTATGAAGTGAAAATGAAAATAGGTTCAGAACTGATCACTTTTGACCTTATTTACAGAAGCTGTGTGAGTCACAGAATACCGGGCAGGCTGCCTGAAATTCCCATTTTTGCTCTACAGGAAAAAAAAAAAAGCTAGTCAGTTTTACACTCACTTTTTAATCATAGCCACCCATTCATCTAGATGGTCAATGTTTTTTTCACACTTACATTTCCCACTCAGGGGAGGGAAAGGAGGGACATCAGATTTCCCCAAATGCAGTTTTCAAGGTAAAGTAACTTCAAAACTTCGCTAACAATTTTTTTTTTTTTTGTCACTGTATGATCACAGGGTGATTTATTATACCTGTTATTGCTGTCATTCACTAGAATCAGATACCTACTAGGGAAGATCTAGAGACCTATTTGATCTCATATGCACGAAGAGGGTAATTAGATATCCTGAAGTCCCTACCAGCTCCAGATTCCTCTGAGGCCATAAGACAGGATGTAATTCAAAATGCCACTCTTGCCTTGACATTTCACATAGTTTAAGCAAAAAAAATAATGCTTTCTTATAAAAGTATTCCTAGGAGATAAGTTACTTACAAGATAAACTCTTCCTTCCAGAAGGGATTTGCAGCATTTTTGGCTACAGAGCTGGAAAACTTCTGCATAGGGTCATTCAACTGAACTATACATGCAAGGTTTGTGCTGCCTGTAAGGGAAAGAAAAATCAATACCCAGTTATTAACATTCCATCCCCAGGAGGCACACTTACTCAAAAGAAAGCGAAGAACTCCCTTACATATGATGGTTTTGAACAGACTATTGAAAACACTTCCTCACCCCCACACAGAATAAATTTCTTTCTTCCCCTCAGTTTGTGTACCATCTACATCAATGGCTATAGTCAAGATTGGGTAATCATTGTCCGATGCACTGTCCTACATTAGAACAGAACAAAACAGAACAGAATATTTCAGTTGGAAGAAACCTACAACCATCATGTAGTCCAACTGCCAGACCAATTCAGGGCTGACCAAAAGTTAAAGCATGTTCTTCAAGCCATTCTCCAAATGCCTCTTAAACACTGACAGGCTTGGCATCCACCACCTCTCCAGGAAGCTTGTTCCAGTGTTTGAACACTCTCTCAAAAAAGAAATGCTTCCTAATGTCCAGTCTAAACCTCCCCTTACTGATGCAGCTTTGAACCATTCCCACATGTTCTATGACTGGATACCAGGGAGAAGAGCTCAGCACCTCCCTCTCCTCAGGAAACTGTAGATAGAAATCATCTTCCTTTTCTCCAAACTAGACAAGTCCAAAGTCCTTAGTTGCTACTCAGAGGGCATTCCTCCCAGCCCTTTCACCACCTTTGTTGCCCTCCTCTGGACACATTCAAGGATCTTCACATTCTTATTAAATAGTGGGGCCCAGAACTGCACACAGGTGAGGTCGCACCAACTCTAAATACAGCAGGATGGTGACCTATTTTGACTGGTTGATGATGCTGGGTTTGATGCACCCCAGGATGCAGTTCGCCCATATAGTGTGAAACATGACAACCTGATTTAAATTCTGGCACGAAACAAAAAAGCACGAGCAGAAAAAGATCAAAAAGGATGGAGAGACAGAACGAACAGCAAGGAGATGGGTGTGAGGAGGGGAAGGAGTAAAGTTGCTTTCAAGCTGCTTTAGAAATCCCAGGAGTTTTAAAAGTTCCTACTGTGGTTTCTTTGGACATCAAAGCAAGCTTTTTCTGTGAGCAAGTGAATGATGACAGTAGTGTTAATTAACAATGGCTTTGTGGACTGCAGTTTTTAACAAGTTCATGGCACTCTAGAGAATTATCTCTACCTTGATCTTGGAATTCGATAGTGTGGCAAATTGGAATATCAGAGTAATTATATTGCTGATCCAAGGGGAACTAGTTTGCACAATGTGTTGCTTTTAAAAAAATATTCTTTTGCATGGTTTTCACAGCATCAGAACTCATTTCAGTTCCACTATTCCAAAATATCAAGGAAAGTGCCCAAAAGCTCAGTGCTGACTGTGTGCAAAGCAAACAAAAGATACACTGCCTCCAGTCCCCGAGAATAATCTAGGTATTTATCTACAATCATCAACTCTCAGTTGTCCTCTGGTGGTGCATCAGGGCTGCGGATGGGCCCTATCTCAGGCACAGAAGCAGCTTGGGCCTGGCAAGGTTATTAGAGGAGACAAAGCAGTGTGCACAGGCAGCTTATTTGGGATCCAAGCTAACCCTGGAGTAAAGTAGTTTAGCTGCTTTCACAGCACGCTGAGCCTGAGTTAATGAACCTGGGGTGGTTTTCTGTTAACCAAGCCATATGTCTCTGCGGCCTGCTCTCGCTGCCAGCAGGGCTCAGCAGCCTGGGCCAGAAATGCCTCTACAGCTCTGCCTGAAATTACATCAGAGCCACTGCCAGGGTACTTCAACATTTCTGCCTCAGTGTACACAACTAAGAATTGTTTCCTTAAGAGCAGAAATCACTGCTGCCCCAGATGACACACTAGACCATATAGCACTAAATCTAGGATAATCTTTGTTTACATACACAAATTAAGGAGCTAAAAACGGACACAGCCCATAAGCAGAGGCCAGCTCTGCTACAGGTTACTTCCCAGTTGAACTAACCTATCCACAGGGAAGACACAAGCTCCTATAAATCATGTTAGCATCCATAGAATGATAATGATCAAGACAGACAAACCACTCCTCCCCAATCCTCTATGTATCTATGCAGGTAAACCTGCCATATTGCACACTCAGAGTCACAACAGGATAATTAATTACTGCTGCAAGACAAGACCAGGAGAAGTGGAAGGGAACAATAATTAAAAGGCAGCAAGGTACGTCCAGAAGCTACCACCTTCCCGTTGTGCAGCATTTCCACTGGATTTTGAGGGTATCAGCTAAGCCCCACTGTGAAGCTTTATTTCTCATACTCAGTTCCCCAGCGTTTAGATTCGAGTTGCTAGGGAACCAGCAACTCTCCCTCCATCTCCTTTTGGAAGAGCAAGCAGTGATTTTGTCTCGGTATCTGGGTTCCCAAAGTAGAGCACATTAATTGTCCACTCTTCCTCTCATTTTCAGGGAGGGGGCAGACAGGCTTCCCGTAAGATGAATCCTCTGTTGCATAAGTGGTATGCACATAAAGCCACGAGTTTTGAAGGTGGCCAAAATTATCTGCTCTGGTGAAAAGCTTGGTTTGCACTATGTAACTGTAGAGCAGTTACGAATTCTGCATGAGGTTCCCCTGCAATCTACAGTTTCCAGCAGTTTTGTTTATATAGGACATTGCACTGCAAAGAGTTCCAGAACCGCTATAAACATAATTTCTTTTTAAAAAAAACAGTCTACAGAAAGGTACAGGGGAATCATTTCCAAGCAGGATGAGCAAAGCAGCATTATGCAAGAGTCTGGGCCAGAAACCTACTACATCTAACTGAAAAAAGGAGTACAGCAAGTAGGGTATATTTATCCAAAAATAGTGCCTTGCCCAATTTAGCAGCCACAAGCTTCCACTAAAAAGACTCTTAAGGAATTGTTAGTGACCGTAAATAACAGAGCCTCCAATTTATATTTCCGCTGACAAAATCTGAAATATGCTTGCTCATGCCTCAATCAGTGATGCAGGCGTGCTTGGACTTGAAGAAGTTTGAATACTTGCTAAACAGGCTTGGGGCTTCTTTCTCAAACCAACAGTGCAATTTCACCAGGCAGTGACCTTTTCTGCTTCATTCTCCATTTGCAAGAGGTACTCCCTCCCGCACCCAGACAGCCACTGTACTAGAGGGAAAAATCCCCAACAACAATACACTAGTTTTGAGGAAAGTTTACATACAGGAGGAAAAGTTTTAGGTAAGTCAGTAAATTGCCCAGAAGTAAAGAAAAGCAGCTCTAAAAATAAGGTAATACTGAACCAAGGTCACTGCTAACAGTTAATGGAGAGCTGAATTTGAGCCAACCCATCTCGGGTACACTCAAAGTGATACCTTCAGAAATTAAAACTAAACTCCAAAATATGATCAACCAACTTTATATAAAGATGCTTGTTTCAATTTGTTTTCAAAAATGATGGATTTGTTTACAAGATCAAGATGTTGAAATACTCAAATAAACCAAAACATACACAGCTTTGTACAAGCATGACTAAGACCGTTTCTTGGAATAGTGCAATTTCTTACATCTTGTTTTGAGACAAGGTTGTTACTCAGAACTTCCAAATGATTTCAACCAAAAGGAGAAAAAACCCCCACGCAATGCTGCTTGAAAACGAGCAGCATTGCACGGGCTACGTTACCTGCAGCACTGTGATCAGTTAGGTTTACTGCGATGTTCTTTACCAGCAGTTTGAGTTCATGAGCCCTTGGAGGTTTAGGTGGACTAGTGCCCTGAGGGAGAAGGCTTGTGTTCTGTACATTCTGTGGAAAGCAAGCAGAACAAGAGAGGTGGCACATATGCAAATACAAAATGCTTTGAACACCTGTCACATTGATGTAGGGAAGCAGACGTGCAATGGGGTGTAACATCAACAGAGAATATAGGAGGAGTTATGATCACAAAGCCTCCACTGCCAAAGGCTATGTTGTTTTAAAGAATGCTCTCCAATTGTTTCTGGTCACTGAATGGTGTTAAACTTACTCCCTTGTAAGTCATGAATACATAATAAAAACACTAAGCAGGAGACTTCTCAAAAGATTTAGGTAGGACTAAGACTTACCTGAACCTCCTTTATATCTGTAGGCCTTGTACTCAAAACCACAGATGGAGAAACTGAGCTAAAGAGGTTCTTCAAAACACCTCTGAGGGTTTCAGATATTGCACACGTCCCTGCTGTCTGTCCCTAAGAAGAAACAAACAATCATCCTTCTTAAAACCAGGAGAATAAAAGTTAAGGCAAAAATTTATCTAAACCACCAAAGCTACTGAACATCAGCTTTGTCAGAGAGACATGGTTTCTGTTGCCAACACCAAAACATAAGAGATTATGCAAGTAATTACTTAAATTCCTATACTATGCATCGAAGGAGAACTAGAAAAAGTCCCATGCTGTTCTGAGAGTTAGGAGGGCCCAGCTATTAGTCCCAAAACCAGAAGTCTCACTAACAGTTTATCTCTTAGGGTACTTTAAAGTTTTTGTACTGCTTTGCACCCCTCTGAGAGAGCAGATCAAGCCACCAGATAAGCAGATCGGCACTGTTCCACTAATTTAATGGGAGTTATGCCAGCTTGCAACAGCTGAGAAGCAGCTAATCTTGTGCTGCACTGAATAAATTATAGCATCTCTTGGAGGTCTTCGACCTTACTGAAAAGAGCGCTGCATGGACAGATAGTCACGCTGCTCTGGGGGACTGACTTGTACGTTTGTCCATTCAAAAATCTCATGGCAATCTGTGCTTAACACCACTATCTCTGAGGGATCAGAACAGACCACAGATTTTGCTTCAACGATTAATTGCAGGGTGTATGAAGATGGTAAACTGCCCTGCCCTCCCAGTGCTCCTGGAAAAGCCTGCTTCCCACACCATGCTGCTCACAAATTCTCTTCTGCTCAGTTACCTTCAAGGAGTGGATTTTAAATCAAGATAGGGCAGAAAGAACAGTCTGATACTCAGGTGCTCTGCAGGTAGCCCACCAGAAATCTCAGTAAGGTTTGTTTTCTAAAGAAAACAGTGAAGTAGGAGGAAAGGATCTGACCCAAACAGCAGGGGACTCATCCATCTTTTCTTATCTGGTACTACACTTGACAGACTTTACTATGACCAAACAAAGCTTTTAAGGAAAGGGAGCTGACTTGCAGATGCAGAATAGCTGGAGAACGCAATAATCACACAGAGCAGGGAAAAGGCACCCTTCTGCATGCTGCTGTCTGCTGGGAACACACCCACAACCAGCACGCCGAGGCCAACAAACCGGGCCCTGCTGCAAAGACAAGGCACACCAATGAAAAGGTAGTCTGATTCCCACCAGCAGGGAGATCATGTGGGGGATTGAAGGCCTAATCCTGGTGGGCTGCCTTGATAACACATCACTAGCTGTGACCGTTACCCAACCCACTCTGGTGCAGTCAGCAGCAACACAAGCCCAAGCCTCAAATAGCTACACCTCTGCCAACGCAGCAGAGCACAGGCTTTGCTCTGCCACCCTGGATGCCCTGCGCCATGTTCCTCCATCACAGAAGTCTCGGCACAAGAGGCAATCTGATGTTTTGAAAGCCTCAGGTCCTTCTTTAGGTGTGGGAGAATGATCCTGCAATGACTTCTTGCACTCCAAAAGCTCCGCTTGCAGCTCGCACAACAGGTCAAACAGATGTGGAGTAACAGCCCTTTCCCAACTACCCAAGTGTTACAGATACATTCAGGGTCTTTCATAAAAATCCCGGGAATGTTGTGCACAGAAATCCTGTCTCACTGCTTCCTTACCCAGCCACCCTTTGATGACAGGTCTCTATGGTTCAAAACGTACAACAGCACCATCAACTAGTCCCACAGAAACCCTGCTTTGTTCACTCTGTGCTCTCTCAAATAGCCATCAAGAAGAAAAGTAGCAGCACGTCTGCAACTTGCAGATAATACTTTTTTACCTTTACAAATATTAATGAAATAAATTAGGCTGTCTGAAGCTTCAGTTTTAGTGGTTTCATTATCTATATTATTTAACTAACCAGATAAATCATAGTTAGTTTTCACTGGTTTGGATGAGATTTCCCTGCCCTGCCTTTATCTAAACACCCTTTGATGAAGAACAGTCAATTTGTAAAATCCAAGATGCCTCTCACTTTGCCATCAACCTAATCTGACATTTCTTATTTAATAGTAACAACAGCAACAATAGCTATTGGACTTCTACTCATAGGTATTTTCTGACATTTCCATAGCTATTTGGAAAGCAGTTTGGTTAAAGAGCCTCCTGTCAGCCCCACCTCCTTTTTACCTGTCTTTATGTATGAAGTAATGCTCCATCACAATATCCTTTCATAGAATGGTTAATTGGAAGGGACCTTAAAGATCATTGAGTTCCCCCTGCCATGGGCAGGGACACCTCCCACCAGACCAGGTTGCTCAAAGCCCCATCCAGCCCAGCCAAGTCACAATGGCTTAAATGCCAACCAAAAAAGCGTAAGAACAACACATTTAATGTTGGGTTTGACATGGGCTGGGGGTGTATGGTCAGCAACCACGGCTAGCTTAGGGTACACCAGCACATAAAGTCACAGTAGTAGCACAACCACATGCAAACCCAAGCCCTGCCAGTCAGCCAACTGCAACTCAGGCTCACCCAGCTATGATCAACAGAAAACAGGTTATTATATCCACCTTGCCTAACTGATGACAAAACTACTGTGTAGATAATCACAAGCAATCAAAAGTATTTATTTGTGTACACAATATTGCTTCCAAAAGAGTTAAAAACAAGATGCAAAAGCTGACATTTAAGTTTAGGAGCAGAAGTAGTATCTAAGGTGTAGGTTGTTTATTGCCTCCCCTCTTCCCTAACTGCTAATAGAAACTTCAAAGTGAAAATTAAGCCCTTAACTATTAAGAACTTAACAGGCTCACTTGAAAAACCCAGGTAAAGGGCAACAAGTTGCAACTCCTCTGCAACCCTGGACTCAGGCACCTCTCAAGAAGCAGCTTGTGAAGTCCAGTGACTGTACCAGAGTCACCTCCATCTACCTGTAAGTACTTAATGACTGTTCAATGAGTGGGTAAGCAGCATGCCACCCCAGCACATGAAGGTCATTTACCCTGCTATGCATACACAGTAAAAGCTACATTAAAAACACACTTCGTAAGATTCGTCTGTCTTTAGTTATGAGTGTCACATTTTCGTGTATACTCATAACTAAAACTGTGGTAATAAATTATTGCAATTCTAGGTCACTCAGTACAGGTCTTCAGAAGCAGCTCTACTATACAATAAACCCATTTTTTAACGAGGCCTTCTGTCAAAAAAAAAACAACTTCACAAACTACAAGCAAGCTTTCAGCCACTGCTGTAAGAAAGGCCTAAGTCACCACATTTACACCCCCAAAAAATACTGTGGAGGATGAAAGGCAGAAGAGAGTCTCAGTCACGAAGAAACTCTTTCAGGGGATGTCCCAGCAAAAAAAAACCCAACAAATCAGTGTTTATACACTAAGATAAGGTGCAATTCCAAAAGCGTCAAGATATTTTCAGTTCACCCATCATTTCCTTAAGTAATTGTATTTATTCAGAGATGTTTCTGAACTATTTTTGCCAGATTTCAAAACTGATTTAACTTCAGGAAGCAGCAACTTTTTCATTACATTGATGGGACTACCATCACAAACGTTTTTTTTTATTTTTTTTAGTAGTCTGAGAGAAGGTATTTAGGAACAGACAATTTTCCACACCTTTGAATTTGGATGAAAAATGCTTGTAAAATCATTTGTCTGTCAAATGCAGACTTGATTTATCTTTAATGCTTCAGTAACCTTGAGAAATGCTCCTAGATCTCAGAGATGTAAGGTTTGATGGATGAGCTATGGCAGACATCACTGAAGCAGTTCAAGACAGCACTGTCTACAGGTGACTGCCTCATACCTCTGCTGAAGGCAGCCAGCAGAAAGGAATGGGCATTTTTTTCTTGATCTCTTCCAGCCTCACCTGATACCTTAGCTCTAGACACTTCTACCGCTTAACTACAGCATTATACTGTGTTTTGCACCAAAGGGATGGAGCCCCATCTTCTCAACCATTACAACAACTAAAACTTAACTGACTGACCTCCCGCACTGTTGGCTGGATTTCAAAGTTGGTTTCATCGGCGTTAATGAGGAGCCACTCAACTTTGACATCTTCTCCTTTGTCTTTCACATAGAGCTGAAGCTGTGGATAGAAAAGCAGTTATTAGACAGTGTTCTGCTGTCCTGTAAAGAAACTGTAGGTTGAGTGCCATGCTAATGCTTGCCAAAGGAGGAATGATATCAGCTTCTGAGCAAGTAAATTCAAAGTGACAGTCTAAGACAGCAGAAGTTACTTAAGCTCTGAGAGTGCACACCAGTCAAAAAAAGGGTACTGCTGTTCTATACATTCAAGTAGCTTACCCAACGTGTTATTTATCCACAGTATCCTAAAGAGGTCGCTTAATTTATTAACTTGTCATTTACCCTAGGGGGAAACTGTAATATTATTAATATTTTACTGGAGTTAACATGAGTTTGTATGCATTTTGCAAACAGAAGCTTCAGCTCAGCTGCAGGATGAGACCTAACAAAAAGAAGAAGGGAGAGAATAACACTTAATACTTTACCTGCAAGTGAAGTGGAGACAGTTTCACGCTGTACGACTGACCTTCTGCAGCTGCAGGCGAAGTATGTGAGACAGTGACGACAAATTTGACAGAATCGCCCACAACATTGCAAGAAACCACCTAAAGGAATGAAAGGGGCAAGGGGAGACAAAGAAAGGGAAAAATACTTTAGTCTTTTGAAGATTTGTCAAAGGCAAGAAAGAAACTAAGAAAAGGAAAGACTTCAAGCTACCAGAAATACATTAAATTCCATAGGTGGAAGATGTCTAAGCAATTTCATTAATGTCCCTATCTCCTTTTGTACATTCACTTCTGAAAATCATAGTTCAAGTGTTTGCTTCCGGACACAGAGTTTAATACCTGGCTATTTTGGTATTTTCCCAAATGTCTTTTGTATTGTTATCCAATACAAAAGTAACTCCTCACCTGAAAGAGACTCCTTTGTGTTTCACATATCCATAAATTAAAAGCTCAAAGGTACATATACCTATACATTAAAAGCTCAAAGACCACAATTTTGCATAAGGGAGACAAAGAAGCTTGTTCTTCTTTCTCTTCTGCTCTGAAATAAGTAGCCTACCACAAGACAGCTGATTTTAACAAACAATACTTGGTTTAGCAGTATCCTACAAATGTGAAACTTTGGCATAATCCTGCTGCTGCAGACGAGGATTTTGTGTGAGTAATTCCAGTTCCCAGTGGGATGGGAAGGGGCAAGAGCCTTTAAAAGTTTATTTTAGTCTTTGAGCAAACCAAGAAAGGCCCTGAAATTTTAAATGTCTGGGACTGCTTGACTGCAACAGACTTTGATGAGTGCACTCCCTGGGTTTTATGAACAGTGATTTAACATTTTATCATGCTGAGTTTACAAACACTGAACGTTTTTTCCTCTCCTCTGCGAACAAACTGAGGTGCCAGAGCTGCAGCAAAAAATTCCCAGAGTGTGCAGAAAGCACCCGGCAGCACAGGAAAACCCCAGGCACAGAAGTCAGGAATCAACTCGTCATGCCAGAAAGAGAAGCTCAGTTTGCAAACAGCTCTGCTGGCTGAAGACAGCTGCTTGTCACTGTCCCTCTGTGGTTACTGTCCCCACAGCTCTACTGTTTGAAAGGATGGCTGAGCCCTCCTTAGATTGACTCAGGCAAAGCTACTCAGGTCAATGCAATGTGCAGACAAGTTATTCACTGCAAGATGTTTGAGAGAAACTCGGCATGTATGCTATTGGATTACGTTTTCCCACTTACTGTTTCATTTATGGGCACTGGAATTGAAGCTGAAGGCTTTAAAATTAATCATATACCTTGTGGAAGATCCATATCAGTCTCTCCTTAAATACATTTCATCTCCCTGGGCTCCATAGCACACATTTTAAGAAGCATCAGAGCTTCAAGGGCTTTAGAACACATCCATTAAGGTAGAGACTTAATTACAAAAGAGCAGGAGGAGGGGGTGGACATGACAAACAAAATCCCAACCACACCCACAAGTAACAAGATTTGCCTTTTCAGGTTTGTCTTCCCTAAATTACTGTTTAGAAGTGGACAAATCAGTTTCACTCACCTCTCCCTTTCCCCAAAGTCTATGTTCCTTCACAAAATTATTTCTGAACCTTAATCTCATATGATCAACATAAACACCCACTATGATGATATAAGATAAAGGATTTTTAAGCATATTTAATAGCTACCAAAACTGAAGAGCCTAACTGTGTATTTTAGATGTAGTTGAGTTGAAACACAGAATCACTCCTTTAATTCATGAGGATGGATTGGGATGGTGGCTCTTTAAAGACTTCAAAAATCAATAGGTTCTTCCCTCTTTTCAAGGGCAGAGGAGGGAAAAGAACAGGTCTTACACAAAAGCTACTGACACTTGCATGTCCTAAATGCAGTGGTTTATCATCCACGCACATTTCATCCACAAATGATAGGAAGTTCAGTGCATTCAGAACAAGTTGGACTTGCTGCACATGTAATGTGAAGCCATTCGTCTGGAATTTCTGGATGTCTCAGAGCCAAGGGTGCCAGGTACACTGCTGATCATTGCTTTTAAAAAAAAAAAAGCATGGCAGAAGGGTTGGTAAATGAGTCCATGTGCCACTTTTTTCTTAATTGTGTTTATTTCTAAGTCAAAGATGGAAACAAACACTGCAAGTGGTAGAACTTTCACTCTTCTTTCTACACCGTATCAAAAGATGCTAAGTCATATATATTTATACCTTTAGTTTAGGAAACCAAACCAACATGATTTGGGCTTTTAGTCTCCTTGATTAATCTATTTTCTGCCAAAACCATCTACCAAGTCCTACTTCTCTTCTTCGCTCACTTTTAACAAAATAACTGTGGTCTTCAGGTACAGAGGTGTGCTAATTTTTAATCAAATCAGAAAAAGGAGTAGTTCCACATTTGTTAATGGAAAATAAGATATCTTTATATCAGGTGAACCCCTTTGTTCTAGGAGCAGGATGGATTATGGTGTCAGAATACTGAGGGAAACTAAATTCCAGGCTAGAATTTAAAGAGAAAGCAATTCTGTTTTCATCTAAGATGCTGCCATAAGCGATGTGAAGTCGATAAAAAAGAGACTGCAACTGCCACATCCCTTTTTAAGTGACATTCCTTTAGAAGTGTAGTGGATGATTTTGATAGACCAGAGCAGGAATACGTAGGCCATTTTCCCCAGAGCATGAAGAAAAATACTGAAATATACTGTACTACCCTCTTCCTCTATGCCCCCACCCCACCTGCTTCTTCAAATTCATTTTTTCTCCACAGATGAAGAGCAGGAGAAGGGAGGGTCAGGCAAAGCGCCACTTTCTGGTACACAGGGGAGAAAGAGAGAGGGACAGACGTTCCCAAGAAAAAAGTAGCACCTGGACCAATGGGAAGGGAGCTGCTCTTCAATTATCATCCTCATCTCTCTCTCCCAACCCTCCTTACCAGGATTGTTTCCAGTCATAAACACTTTGTGTTTTAAAGTCTATAAAACATGACATTTTTATAACAAACTGCTCTTTAAGCCCTTGCACCATCTCACAGCAGCTGTGGCCAGTTAATTCTAGACTCCTAGAGAGGTCACACTCCAGCTCACTTCTGTTATGCTACATCTGGACAAGCAAGAACTCTGAAATTAGCAAGAATAGGGTGAGGTGAAGTAGCAGCACAAAGAAAACAGGACTCTTCTACCAGCAGGACCAAGTTGGTTTCTCCCTCCAGAACCCCCATAGCTCTAGATTCCTCCAGCACAAACACCCCATCATCAGCCAAGGTCTCTCCATGCACTTTGGGGACCTCCCTCTCCCATAGAAGTTCTCAAACCTCCTCAGGTGCCTCCACCAGAAAGGCTGTGCACCAGCTCCTCTTCAGGCCTTTGCCATCCCTCCCCACATTCAGCTGACTCCTGGGACCTGACCACCCCCATGCCAGGATTATTCTTGCTATGTCCTCAACACCCTCCAGCCTCCCCCGTCACCTGCCTCCATCCCTCACTGCACTAGCCCAACAACATGGGTGAGCTGCCATTGCAACACTCCTCAACCTAGCTCAGCCCTGTTCCCCACCTGCCCAACACCAGCACCCAGCTCCAATGAGCTGCAGACGCTGTAAGACACCTTTGCTTACACGTATCTAAAATCGTTAGCACAATTATCCTAAAAAAAATCTTTTTCAGATTAACAGCCGCAGGAGCAAAGAAGACTGAAAAAAAAAGTACAACTGGACTAAAACTGTGCTGGTTTTGGTTGGGGTATAGTTAATTTTCTTCACAGGAGCTAGTATGTGGCTATGTTTTGGATTTGTGCTGGAAACAGTGTTGATAATATTGGGATTCAGCCGTTTTAGTTACGGCTGAACGGTGCTTAGTGTCAAGGCCTTTTCTGCTCCTCACACTGCCTCACCAGTGAGAAGGTTGGGGATGCACAAAAAGTTGGGATGGGACACAGCTGGTACAGCTGACCCCAACTAACCAAAGAGATCCATGCTGTATGATGTCATGTATATAAAGCTGAGGGAAGAAGAAAGGGGAGGGTGTTTGGAGTGATGGCGTTTGTCTTCTCAAGTAATCATTACATGCGATGGAGCCCTGCTTTCCAGGAGATGGCTGAACACCTGCCTGCCCACGGGGAGCAGGGAATTAATTCCTTGTTTTGCTTTGCGTGCATGTGCAGTTTTTGCTTTGCTTGTTAAACTGTCTTTATCTTAACCTACAAGTTTTCTCACTTTTACCCTTCTGATTCTCTCTCCCATCCCACTTTGGGGAGGGAGTGGGAAGCAAGCAGCTATGTGGTGCTTAGTCTCCAGCTGGGGTTAAACTATGACAGTCCTTTTCAAAGCACAGCAGCTACATTTTTCCAAGAAACTCAAGCGTCCAAACTTGTGTACCCACAGCCCTTCCCCCCTCCTTTGTCCTCCCTTTGTGTCTCCTCTGGGCAGAACACAGAATTTCAGCTCCTTTCCTTCCTGAAGCAGAAGCTGCTTCATCTCAAGGAGCACCAAAGTGCCTCTACTCCTCACACGTGGTGTCCTCTCACCTTGAAGTTTCAGTTTTGGCACAGGCATCACACTGATTCCCGCATTACATGTGGCCTTTTCATCACTCCTCCCTCTCCTCTCCACATGCAGCAGCAGGTTCCCTCCCATGGCCAAGGAAGGGTGAAGGGCTGTGACTTCAGGGGGAAGTTCTGACAGTCTGGCTGGGGAAGGTCTTCTTCACCTTCCCCAGGCCCTAACCGCACCATTCGCATGTGTGGTATTACAGGCCTTGACTGCTCTTTTCTTTTGGAAAGAAATCAATTTTACTGCATTTAGTACTTATATCCAGAAAGAGCAGGTTACTCAGGGTTACTCTGCAGTATGTAAGTAACACAAACTTTAACATCTTCTCAAGAAATGAGTATACACTCTGACACAGCCAGGCAGTGAAAGCTGCCTTGATCTCAGCTATAGGGACCAGCACACCATTAGACTCAGGACCCCTGCCATTTCCCATGTTTGTTTTGGAGTACTGCTCTGAGAAGGTGGCAGCTCGGGATTTGGCACTGAAACCTTATCTTGTCAATGGCCACACAGGCAGTTTGCATGCTCAGCTTAAAACCTAAACAT
>VXBW01003162.1:100625-129388 GCA_013400375.1 Thinocorus orbignyianus | reverse complement strand
CTCAGGGCTGCTCTCCAGCCATTCTCCACCCAACCTGTATTTGTGCCTGGGGTTGTCACGTCCCAGGTGTAGGACCCTGCACTTGGCTTGGTTGAACTTCATGTGATTTGCACTGAAGATCGTACGGTCTCAGTGTTCCATAGGCTGAGGCGTATTCACCTAGCTTAGGTCAGGATTATGGAGCCCGGTGGATGAAATTGCCACGTTGCTCCTGTCACACCCTTCACATAACAGGGTAACACGTGTGGGTCTGTGACTGGCCATCCTGTCCTGCTCACCCCTTCCCAGCGCTGCGGGAATGGCTGGGGAGATTACAAGGCATTTCATTTTTCCTTCTGCTTCCCTTTCCTTACTGGTGCCTGGAGTATCTCCTCTGCTGAGGATGCTGAACTTGCCGGAAGGAGGAAAAAACCAACTCCGTGTTTCATTGTGACCTGCGGCCTGGAGCGTAAATTCAGAATTAAGCGCTTTCTGCAAATCATGCTGAATGACTGTTGTTATCTGTAGGAAGTTTGCAATAAAAGGGAGGAAATTGTCTTTTGATAGTAAATAAAAGTTGAATAATTATTTATTTCTGTCACATTCATTTTTAGTAAGTTCCTGTTTGGTTTTCAGAGTACTACCTTATCAGCTCATCACTATTTGTGTCCTCATTTTTCTTCTGCTTTTCTTTGCCTGCTCTGTTTCTTTTGTAGTGACTCTCTTTAGCTCCCAACCGATGAAGCTTGCTTGTATTTTTGGCTCAATCCATGCACCTAACCAACCTGCAATTATGTCATTGAGGTTGGTAGGGAAATGCCTCTGTAAGTTCTTGCTCTGCTTGGGTTTTGGCTATTGCTACTGTAGCCTGAAAGGGCAGAAACATCTTTTTCTTGCTGGAAACTGGAATTTCAGACCATTGGAGTACATGCCATGTAGTACAAGCTGTCTGAGTACGTGGCATGGAATACATGCCATGGGTTGCTTTTTTGAAGTTAGGAAGTTGCTTTCCTCCAGTCTTCAAAGATGATCAAGAGTAACTTTGCTATGACACCTGCTCCCTCAGCAGTTGTGGGTGTATGCCATCAAGGCATGGACTTGCCACAGAATCACATGTCCCCTGGCCTGATCCTCCGTCTCCAAGAGAACATCTTTGCTCCAGACCTTCACTTTGGTTCCTGGGGCCTGAGATTCCTGAGGAGTTGTTACATCAACATTTAATACAGTGTTTTGGAATACAGGGGGCTAGGCCTCTAGGAGGAGAAACAAGTTGCTGCCTGAGAAACAATTTGATCATTTTTTGTTGTAAATACACCGTCCACATTTGCTCGTGTAAGCTGTAAACTTGACATGGCCAGAACATGGTTTTGTCTGCTGTAGTTAGTTTACTGTACAGATGTAAGAAGAATGGCCTCCTCAGGGCTAAAAATATTTGACTGGGACATAAGGAAATCCTGCACTCCATTCGCTGGCCAGGCCTTCTGCCTGCATGACTTCAGGCAGGTGATTTAGAGTACATGGACATGATACCAAAGAGCAACCTGCCCGAGATCTCCAGACACCCACAACCAGAGCCATGTTCCTATCTTAGCTCAGCTCCATACGTAGGTTAATTGACCCTGCTGAGAGACCAGATTGATTAGCTGGACTAATAAGATCCAAACCAATATCTCTGCGGTACCAGATGGTCTGCAGATAGCTCAGGGGTTTCTAATACAGCACTGCATTTTGGCAGACAAACCTGCCCTTAGTTTGTCCCGCGTTTCAGTTGCCCACATCTGCCACATCGACAAGTTTTCTTTAACTGGCAGGAATTTTGTAAGTCTAATTAGCAAACATGAAATGACAAGAAAGAGAAAAAGGTTACACTGAGATATTAGGAATAGTCTTCCTTTACAGGACTTTATTAGCTGTCTTTTCACTAAAAATATTTTAAATTTTTACTTTTGAAGTGCAGCAAAAATGTGTAGCAGCTGATATTTAATTATTTTCCTTTTTCGTGCACCTGTGAACTTGGAAATGGCCCTCTCTGAACATTCACAATCTTACCCATCAAAGCATAGCTCTAGGGATGCGATTAGTAAAGTAATTAGTTTTCCATAATTCTGTGTACTTTGAAGCAGGGAACTGTGATTCTGTCTTGCTCTTAGGCTCTGCTATGTGCTGTATTTCTATTAAGCAACTTCTATATTTCCCAAATCCCAGCTTTTCTTTTAATTAGCAAGTATATATCTCTGTCAGTGATGGCTGCAAAATGAGTTCGAAAAATGTAAAGTGAGTGAGATTGATAGAGTTGATTTTACAAGGGTTCTGGAAGAAGAGAGTTATAAACACATCATTCATTGTGGTTACCTCACATGTCCTCTTTTGGTCCTTTGAAGTAGGAATTTCATTAACTGTTCACTCCTTGTTGGAAAGGCAAGAAGAAAACTGCAGACCCGTAGCTTACTCTGACCCAGGCTACGCTAGAATGTCTTACTGGTAGAGCTACGCCAGGCACATGAGAACCAAAATATCTCACCCATTAACTAGTGGAGCTGGGTTCATCATACATCTGTTTAGAGGTGTTCTTTTTCACCCTGCAAACAGAATATGGGGAGAATTTTAGGACCGTGATTCTTTGTTTGAACTTCCCAGAATTTTGCAGGTGGGTGGAATGGTGGCTTGGACTTGGCACAGGCAAATGGGTATGCCAAGGTGGGACACAGCAGGGTATGCACTCCGATCCAGCATCTAGAAAGTGCTGGATCTGAGGCTACCCTGAGTCCCATGCAAAGGCAATAGGATGAGATCATGGTTATTTAATCAATTTAATTTTTAGAGCTGTGAGCAGAATAATGACAAAAAAAAAAAAGAGAAAGCACAGTACGTTCAATCACTGCAATTAAATGATCACTTATACAATTACAATGCACAGAGATAAAATCAATCCAAACCTTTCCCACTAATCCACTGTCTCTGAGCTCCAGAGTATTTTTATACACATGAAAGAAAGAGAAGGTTCATACATGCCATCTAACACAAACTCTGAAACAAGTGCTTTGTCAGGACAGTATAATACTATAAGAGATGCTTAGTTTGGCAAAACTGCACTTTGACCAGCAGAGCTTTTTCCAGTGTCTCAGGACTCTGTGTGATGCCACCTTGACCTGTGAGGTGGCTATAACCATGTCTTCATTATGAGATTTTGCTAGCCGAACAGTCAGCCTGAGGCAATACCACCACACACATTGACAGCTATTCTAGCTGTTAGCTTTCACACCTGAAACGTGACCCCATGGCATGTTATTTGTCACGGAAGAGAGGACCATTTCCCCTTTCACATGTAGCATTTCAACCTCTCTCCCACACTTTTACCTGCTGTGCCAGAGGCAGGTAACAAGCGTGTCCTTCTTCCTGCGGACTGTGGCGAGTTTACTCAGGAGTTGTGGGGCAAGGAAAAGCACAGTGCTAAAGCCAGAAGGTGAGCTCCTCCATTTGATCCTGCCTTTACTTATACTCTCCAGTCTGTTTTCTGTAGCCCCTTTCTAGGTGAGATTCAGCACGTGTGACCCATCTTGCCTTTTGTGACTTGACATACCATAAATGTTGTCCCCTGCTTTGTGACAACTGTCTGAGAGAGTGATGGGAGTGCAAAGAGCTAGAGCAAGGCCCAGGTGGGATGCACAGAGAAGCTGGTCAGCAGCCTGGTGCCAAGGAGGTGCCACTAAGCAAGCTTTCATAGCTAGGAGGTAGCATGGGGGCAAAGAGGCTAGCACTCAGCTGGCTCTTGATCAGGAATAACTGCCCCCAGCTAGTTTATTTCAGAGAATATCCTCTTCTTAACTAAGAATTCTTCTCAATATAAAAAAGGCTCTGAGATTATAACATCATTAGACCTTCACTTTTACTCAATTAGTCTTATTTTTTGTTCCTTAGCAAAACCAGGAGATGTCTGATCTACTCAAACACCAATCTTTATTGAAGAAAAAATAGTATGCCCGCTATGACGCCATAGTAGAAAAACTTCAGTTCACTTAGGTCGTTTAGTTCTTTGCCCAATTGCCTACATCTCTTAAGTGCTTAAGAAGGCATGCTGCCAACAGCTGGGTTTTTCATTAGATCAGAAAATTGTTTTTATGGCTTTGTTATTATATACGTTATTAATATACAGGCTTGCCCCCCCAAAAAATCTTGAAAAAACAACCATGCCCCTTAAATTAACAGATTAGCTGAGTTTCAAAACAAATGGGTCACAATGTTTTGTTCTGACTAATCATAATTTTGAAGTATGTATTTAGATATGAAGCAAAACTGCAAGGGCATGTTTCAATCCTATTAGACCAACCATGGACCCAAGCTGGTACAGCTTGGATACTTGTAATTGCTTTTGAAGCCATTCACACACCAGAAATACAGCTCATCAAGAAAAACAAACAAACAAAAAAAAAACCACAAAAAAAAAAAACCAACATGAGAAAGCAAACAAATAATGGCATCATGGTGTTTTTATTTATTTTAGCACATCAGTATTCCACCCATTAATTTTAGAAGTCTCTTATCATTTTGTGGTATTGTAAGTATTTTTCTTTTCTTTTCTTTTCTCTGTAGAATCATACTTTTCCCTCTCAGCAATATCCAGTAAGTAATCCATTTCTAAGTGGTCACGATTTTGCAAAAGCAATAAAGGCTAACAACAGGCAATTTATCTGGAATTACTGATTGTTTCTTTAACTACTTGTATCTGGCACTGCAATGGAAGAAAGGAAAATATTTTTAAGAGAATTATTTTTTCTATGATGATGATTCTTCAAAAATATATTTACTAGACTCCAATAAAATACCGTGCTTTTTCGGAAACTAAAATATGACAANTTGGTTTTTTTTTTTTTTTTTTTTTTTTTTTTTGCTTTTTTTTTTTCCACTTTTTTCTCTCCACCAGAGAGCGCAAGTATCACCAGAGGTGATGGTGCTGGGATAGAGAGCTTGCTCTGCCTCCTGAGCAGTATTGTAAACTGCCTTCCTCAAGGACAGCACCCTAGACATGATGAATGATTCCAGCTGCCTGGAGTTTCTTGCCTATGGGTTAATTTAGGCTCAGAGTTAACACTAAGTGTCCAATGGTTAAGGGTCAGAGTGTCTAAATGGTTAAGGTTTCCCATTAGTCCAAGTGAGAGCTGAAGAATCTCCGGAAGCATCTACTGGAGAGATTCCTGCCTCTCCTTCTGAATCTTGGCTCCAACCCAGGAGATTCTGATTTCCCAGGGACATGTGGTCTTCCCATGCAATGCAAACACTAGTATGTCCCTCAGATACGTGCCTGAAGACACTAAGACCAACTGGATTTGGGAACGTTGGGCATTAGAAAGAAGAAACGACTTAGTAAGTAGTAAAATAGAGCTTCAAGTTTTAGACAGAGAGCAAAGGCATTTCAAGAAATGTTGCAGGAAATCAGTACCAAGAGTGTGAAATAAAGTAAAGCCTTTTGAAAATTCCTGGAACCCACACGTTCCTCTAGCACCTGATGAAATTCAACAAGAGCAAGTGTAGGGTCTTGCACCTGGGGAGGAATAACCCTCCCTGGACCAGTACAGGCTGGGGGCTGACCTGCTGGAGAGCAGCTCTGAGGAAAAAGACCTGGGAGGCCTGGTGGACAAGAGGATGACCATGAGCCATCAATGTGTCCTTGTGGCCAAGAAAGCCAGTGCCATCCTGGGATGCATCAAGAAGACCGTGACCAGCAGGTCGAGGCAGGTTATCCTGCCCCTCTGCTCTGCCCTGGTGAGGCCCCATCTGGAGTACTGTGTCCAGTTCTGGGCTCCCCAGTTCAAGAAGGATGGGGAACTGCTGGAGAGGGCACAGCAGAGGACCACAAAGATGATTAGGGGCCTGGAGCATCTGTCTTACAAGGAAAGGCTGAGGGTCCTGGGTCTTTTTAGTCTGGGGAAGACTCGGGGCGGGGGGATCTGATCAACACCTGGAAATACTTAAAGGGTGAATGTCAGGAGGATGGGTCCAGTCTTTTTGCAGTGGTGCCCAATGAGAGGACAAAAGGAAATGGGCACAAACTTGAACATAGGAAGTTCTATCTAAACATGAGGAGGAACTTCTTCACTTTGAGCGTGGCAGAGCCCTGGAATAGGTTGCCCAGGGAGGTGGTGGAGTCTCCGTCTCTGGAGTCATTCAGAACCCACCTGGACAGGTTCCTGGGCAACCTGCTTTAGAAGGATATGCTTTGCAGGGGGCTTATATTAGGTATCTCCAGAGGTCCCTTCCAACCCCGTATCATTCTGTGATTCTGTAAAATCCTTTTAACTCCTCAGGCATGGGTTCACATTATGTTCAAGTGTGTTTACTGGATGTTATCATAACAGGTGTTAAGTCACAACCAATGCCCTTGTATTTTCTTAGACAACTGTCTGTGTTGCAGAAAACTATTGGGATAGACTGGCCTCCTCCTTGGCAGTCCCAACAAGGAGCCAAGGCCTCAAGAGTCTGGACACACACTCTCTCCGCTTCTAGCTGTCGGTAAGCAAAACCCATGCTGCTTAGTGAAGGAAATACCACAGAAGACAGCTTTTAGACAAGTGTATTGTAACGTGCCTTTGACCTAACAGGGAAATTTCTCCTAATGCAGCAACTGCCATGTAACTGACCCATATTTAAATACTTAAATACATATTTTTATATACATATAGTATATATATAAAGAGACAGGGGTTCACCTTCTTTGTGGTGCTTTCAAGTGGGGCTCTTCAGGTGGGTGTGATGTTGCAGTCTTTTGTTTCTGGCTCCTCCTAGTGCCTGTTCACAGCGTTAAAGGCACGTAATAAATTATAGGATCATCTCCTTAGAACTAGGGCTTTACATGATTCTTCCTCACCTAAGCTTTTTACAAGTACCTAGTTAAAAACTACCCAATTTCAAATCCCATTTTCAGAATCAGTGATTCTCCTCCAGACATTCAGAGCGAGAGTTTGGTATTTTTACATATTTTTTTTTCTCATGTGCTTAAAAAACACATTTCTATGCATTTACACGCCTTAGTCAAATTTCTCCTGAAACAACTGATCTGAATGCAAGCTAAGTTTCCTCCTTGTGGCATTTGGCTGTTCAGTTGATTGATGAGTGGAGAAGAGGCAGCAGCAAATAGCAGCTGCCTTGTTAATCACAGCCCTGGGCTGCCATGCAGGGAGGAAGTCTCTACCTCCTGTGGGTGGGAACAGCCGTGTCTGTTCTGACATTCACTGGACTCCATGCAGGGCGTCCCACAGAGCAAGAGACATGGCTGAAGCCAAGGACTAGCCAGCTGAGGAAGGTGTAAGTAGATTGTTGGTCAACAAAGCTGTATTTACTCTTCTGTGGGTTCACCCTCCTGTTTTAGATCCCCCTCTTTTCAGGACCCACAGGCGCCGGTGGTGAGGTGGAGAAACTGCAAGTGTATCTCCACAGGTATGGTTGCCACTCCTGACAAAGCCCTCGAGACACGCAGTTTTCAAAGCCTGTTCTAAGAGGACCCAAACTTCCTCCAATGCAATATTGTAGGGGAAATACTAATCAATCTTTTGGGAAGTTTTTCTTCCCTTAATCTCTTTCATAGACTTTACAACATAGAGGAACTGATGCAGTTTCTTCTCAGACAAAAAGGATCAGGAGGTGTCAAACCCCAAGGGACTCCTAGGTGTTCATTAGGGAAAAAATGTAAAAAGTGGGAACCAAAGAGCTGTATTCATCACAAACGAGACCTTAAAACAAAGGCCTATTTTTTTCCTCATTTTTGGCAGGTCCACAGTATGCTCTCCTCTATCTCTTTATTTTCTTCTGCTGTTTTCATCCTATTTTCTCCCATCTCTTCTTCTGGCTTGTTGCCCATTTTTCCTTCAGACACCTGCCTGTGGAGCCTGCAAACCTCAGCATGGTCTCTTTGTTCCAGCAGACGCATCCCTGGTTGCTAGTAATCCCAGCAGGTTTTACTGCCTTAACAGCAGTGGGATTCATTGGAGAGGTGCATGTTGCTGGATGAGAGCCTGTCCTCTCAAATACCAGCTTAAGCTAGTGACTACAACCAGGGCTCCATGACATCCTAGGTCCTGGACTGACAAATGTTAGGAAATTGTTAAGGTTTGTATCAAAATTGCAGAAGCAATTTAAAGCCAATTCTACTAGCAGAAACCGGCTTTGCTTTAGATGCAACTCTATTTTTAACACATGTAAAATAAAGGGAAAATAAAAGGTTTGGATGTTGCTTCACTGCAGCCAACCCCTAGAAAATTTCTATTGCCAGAGCATTTCAGAATTGGAAATAGAAATATTATCCATGTAGGCCTAAGAGTTAAAATTATCCTGTTAGTATCTGTATATTAAAGAAAGAGTGGTAAATGGAAATACCCTACAAATGGAAAAGTAAGCATAAGTTACTCAATTTCTTTGCTGTATTAGAAGTGGATGGCTGGAATGAGAACAAAGATAACCATGAAAACAGGCACAATGTTCATGGCGTTATCAGTAACTTTTATCATTTTGGTTTGGTTCTTGGCTTTTATGTCAAACATTGTCAGTATGGTCTCTAGAGCAGACACTGTGAAGCATTCAAGCAGATGTTATACTGCTCTGAAACAGTAACAGAGAGAGGAGTTTATGTAGATCTTAACTGGATGCAGAAAGAGCTGGAGGAGTTCCTTGTGCTGAAAGGAGAAAGAGGGAGCCAAACCTTTGGTGATTTACAACTCTGTGAACAAATCAGAGAGCAGCTCTGTTTCCTCTCCTTGCCTTTTCCACAGCAGCCTTTTCCACATTAACTTCTGATGTGCTGGGTTACTCCCTGGAGGGACAATCCAGGAGCCCCTTTTCCCTGTTTTCTAAGAGATCCAAGGAGCATCAAAGGCCCAAGTCTTCTTGAGCTTGGAGTCTCCTTTCAATCCTCGCTTCTGACCATTTAGCAGACCTGGTACTTCAGCTCTGCCTTGTATCTCAGCTGACCTATTGCCCCGCTGGCTCTGACAAGACAGTACACATGCACGCAGTGACAAGTGCTGGGGTAAAACGCACTGGTAACTGTTTGCTACATGCCCTCACTGCAGATGTCATTCTTGCCACTGAGACCGTTCTTTGCTACCCACTCACTGACTTTTATGAAACTTGTTGGAGATTTAAGAGAAGAGAAAGTCTCAAGACTTAATGTGAGTGAAACTGGTGAATGGGTTCAACCATGCACAAACTAAAAATGGCAAAGTTCATCTACTCTGAAGGGAGGGGCCTAGTAAATCCTGTTCCCAAAAGGTGCAGAGATCATTTTCTGCATCATGGGAATCCAGACACTACATTCCCACACAAGGATTTTTGAAGAGGGAAACAAAAGGCAGTAAAACTGTTTTTGATGAGAGCACTGCAAAAT
This sequence comes from Thinocorus orbignyianus, assembly GCA_013400375.1. Classification (NCBI taxonomy): domain Eukaryota; kingdom Metazoa; phylum Chordata; class Aves; order Ciconiiformes; family Thinocoridae; genus Thinocorus; species Thinocorus orbignyianus. The sequence goes on along the minus strand of VXBW01003162.1, from coordinate 120,036 downwards.
ACCATAAACATTCCTGACAGTGTTATTTTCAAACATCTGCTTCAATCCAGTTTTAGATGAAAGAGATACTCAATTGAAGTAACCCTGCTTCCACAACTTCCTATTTGAAGCAGTGACTGCATAGGAAGCAGAATTTGGGCTGTGCTCAAGTTTTTAGGAGAGCGTCTAGAACAGTTGGTTTTCCTGTACACTGCAGTGAAAGATTCAGTGGGGCACTTACTAAAGCAAACAACGTAACGTAAAAACTATTGTTTACAACCAACAAACAGCTCCAAAGGTGCTCTTTTATAAACAAAATTCCCATCCCACAGACACAATGTTATGTACAGTAACATCACACTTTGCCAAGAGATTCCAGTATAAGACACAGTAATTCAAAAGAAACAAAGTGTAAGTTTATTGGACGCCAATATTTCTTAGTCAAGATCTAAGTAAAGAAAACACACAGTAGAAAAAGTTGTACAAAGCAGCAATGGATTTACATTACATTAAAGAAAAAGTTACCCTAAGCTATTAAATCTCAGCCCTAAAAAAAGTAAAAACCCATCCTTAATCAAAATTCAACACTGGTGTATTGAACTGATATACAATGACTATAAGGTATACAGGATTATAAACCCAGCTTTTTTTGTCTTACCTCTATAATCCTTTAAAATGACAAGTGACTTTGTGTAATTGGAAAATTTTATAGTAAATATATTGGATAATTCCAGTTTCTAGAAACTGTAGCAAAGTATTTCCTCGTACCCAAGCACTACAAGTGATCCCATTTTCCTGCTTTTTATAAAAGGGACACTGTCAAGAATAAGCCTTAAAACGTGTACTTTATATGTATATGGGTGCATGTTACATTGCAAAGAGCTATTTTGTTCTGGTTTTATGTACATATTTGAATTAAAAAGATGCTGCTGCAGTAGTGGGAAGCTTGTGTCTTTAAACGTAACATGTATCCCTGTGAAACTGGAAAAGTGGATTGAGTCCTTTATTCTGGAATAGCGAGAGAAAAGCAACATGAAAAATAAGCTCAGCCCACAGAATTCAGACATGTTTTTCAGACATCCTTGCAAAAACCCAGGATGCCCTTAACAGGCATTTTCATGCCCAAGCAGCAAGTGTTATGAGTCAATTCATGTTTTTAAATTCTTTGATTTTATTTATCAAGTATTCTTAATACAGATAAGTACATTTACTGTATACAACCTTTCTCTTGATAGTGTCCCTTTATGTACAAGAGTTATAGTACAGCTTTTCACAAGTCATTTTAAATAAACAAGAATCAATTACATTAAAAAATACTATCAGGCTGTGTTCAACAACAACAAAAAAGATTTTAACACTGATTCATTAACAGCAACATTAGAAAAACCCAAATCCCTAAGCTTGCTTCGATTTTTATCTAAATCATCTGGTAGGAAAATGTAAACAATTTTATTGAACAGTATAGGCACATGCCAGATTACAGGCTCATGCCATATATTTGCACCCTCACTGTTAGTGCCAAGAAGGTAAGCATAATCTGTCCTTATCCCGTGTGAGAACTTCCTAGTTTTACCACTGGAAGCCTGGAACAAAAACAGAGTATGTGTAGCTACAGACCAAACCTGCATGCCGTACTTGGGGGAAAACAATCAACCAACATCAGACAAAAAAAAATAAAAAATCTACTGGATGTCACTAGAAGGCCTGCCTAAATAGGAAATGCAGGAACAAGTCTCTTGCAGCTGTGTTTTGGTTCACAGATAAGGCTACATCTCCATTCTGAAATACACAAGACAAACTTGAGCATCACCCACTGCTTCAGCAGGTTATTCACTCATTTAACTGCCACAGGGTGTTTCACTCGCCCTTACCAGAAGAAACCAAACCAAACCAAACCAATACCAAAACAAAGGCGCAGATACAGGGAATCGGTATAATCACTAGTTCACATCCTTTGTTTTGTGTAAAATGACAAAATTATACCCTAGCTGTATATGCAGGTTTTATGTAGAAGGAAATTAATTTTAACTTCTAGTTCTAAGACTTAAAAAAAAAAATATCTGGATGTATTTTTCTACCATTGCTCACTTTCAATGGCTGATAGTGGTCCCAATTTAGCACAGAATTTAAGCACGTTTTAAAAAAAACAACTTAAGACTGATCTTAATGGAACTTAACCATAGGCTTAGACGTTTCACCAACACAGTGCCTGAAAGGAAAAAAGTCCCCAAACAAAATACATTTCATGGCTCAACCCTGCTCCTCTTAAATGTAATGGAAGTTTCCACTAAAGCAGGATAGTTCTCTGAGATTTATCTGACAGATTATAAAAATAGCAAAAAAAGAAAGAATTAAAGATTCTAATCTATATATTAAAACATCTGCACATTCCTGCCACAAATTTTAAGAAAAAAAGCAAAACACTTTTTATATTTAACACGACCTTTAACTTTGTGTCACTTTAGTGCACAACTACAAAATTAAACAAGATATGATGAAGACAGGCTTTTGTATCAATAAATTTGCCTTTTATTTTGTCTGTGGCCAAACTAGACACTCTTCAAAAGACCTTTATTTATAAACAATCAACTAACATTTTTTCATAATTTAAGTTTTAAAACATATATTAAAGTTATATAAGTGGAAGCATATTTATTCCGTCTCCTCCAAAATAAACACTTCTATCAAGGGCTTAAGATACTGTATAAAAGCTAATAGAAAACCAGAACTGCTATATAAACATCTCATATTTAAACTTCAGAGATCCTGAATTCCTTTACTAAACAACAGGAACCGAATTTAAAAAAATCCACAGAACACGCTCAGAGTTAAAAACAAAACTTAAAAAAAACCCAACCCAACAAGCAACTAAAGAAAAACTTAGAAGGAGGCTATTTAGACCAAAAATATTTTATGGATTTTTTATAATACATAGCATATTATGAAAAAACTCTAGGTTTCTTCAAAGATGTTGCACAAGCTTTTGATTTAAAGTGTGTGGAATTTATCATTGTATCACATACCAGAATCCCAGCTGGAAGTTGTATGACAATTATGACATAGCTGAACTAGTTGCCACCTTCCTTTAGAAAGCACAATGATTTTTAAAAGGCTACATATAAACTTTCAGACTGTTGTGTAGAGGAATTATTGGTGAAAACTTAGGAATAATTTTAGAAAAACGTGTTCCTATTCTATATGCACAGATTTCTTAAGTACATTTAAAGGATACTTAATGCAGCTTTATGTTTTCCTGATTTTTTTAAACCGGGTTAAATGCAATTACCATTTTATTTTGAAATTGTTTCTGGTAAGAAAGAAATTTAGTTTTATTAGATGCAATAAAAAAGTCAGTAACTAGAAATGTCACTATTAAATAAGTACCTTATTTTAATTGCAATGTTACTGAAAGAGTTTGACTGATATTCAAATAAATTAGCATAAGCATATTCAGATATAATTTGCCTGAAAGAGGACAAAAGATGACTACATGTTACCATTACAAGTATTAAGTAACAGTTTTAGATTTTAATCAAAAATTAAACAGAAGATGCTTGAAATTTTTTTGAAAGCTGAAAAAAAGTCAGGGGTCCATCCTGAGCCAATTCCTTTAAACAAAAAAAATCTGTTAGAAAAAAATGGTAGCACACTTGAGCTCTCACTGAGAAGAATCTACTCCCGTGTGTGCCTCACTAAGAATGCTCATCCTCAGATTCTTAGGAGTTACACTTGTGCTTAATTTTGTTAAATCTTAGTGTCAGCTTGCAATTCTTTTTACTTTTGAGTTTGGGATGATGACTACGTACACAATTAAAGCCTCACTCCTGATCCTCCTGCAACTGGTGACCAAATTCCTGCTGCTTTCAGCAAACACAGACAGAGCTCTGACTAGGTAGTGTGGAATGCGATCCCACTCTCCCAGCCGACGCCTGGTAGAGTTGGTCAGGATCATAAATACTGTTTGCATCATTTACGTTCACTTTAATCCATCACCACTCCATTAAGTTGAAATTCTAGCAGAAGAATTTTTCACTGTTTAGCACCTACTTCTGGGTAAATATTTATCTTACTCACAGAACAATTTTGGACCCTTACGATAGCTTCTGGTAAATATCTATGATACTACTTACACTAAATGCTCCAGTTGTGATTTGAGGTAAAATAATGGAACTACACAGAATATCTGCAGCCCATTATTACTATGATTTTCAACAAATTAGAAAACTGCAACACAATATCACAAATTATAGAAAGCGGCAGAAAGAAATATTCTACGCATTGTATTCATAAAATGCAGTGATTGTAGTGTGATGGTTTTTCCTCTGCTTTGAGCTGGATATGTATGCTGAATACAAATTTCAAATACATACTTCTTCATTTATACAGGTGTCTATATAAATATTTACATTTTTAGTTTTTGTTAAAACATATCTTTATACTCATGGCCAAGCTTATTATTGTATGTAGGAACACAACTCATCTTCTGTCCCTTAATGAGCTCTCCTTTTTTTTAAATTTAATAGTTATACATTCCTTTGTAGTTAGAATTACAAACAGTTGTACAAATAGTGGAAACAATATTATGAAACTTGCCTGACATCCATTCAGTCTTAGTTCATATTATAAACAGTACCATTTGCATTATGATGGCTGTTAATAGAATGACTTTAGCTACTGAGATATCTATAGTAAATTAGTCTTTGGGACATTATATAAAGCAAAGTACCCCCTCCCCCAATTTTCCTTAGAAACGTAATTAAATGGCTGAAAGCAGGCTTGCTGCTACTTTTTTTATATAAAATCTTAGTAATAATATTGCTGACTTTAGATTCTATTTTAATTTGCACAAGTTCCATATAACAACAAAACAATTCTATGTTCCCTTAAAATATCAAACATTCGTATCCAACAACATCAGGATTACTCAAACTTGAGGTTTGTTTGTTATTGCTAAAGGTGTCTAAGACCTAAGTCAATACAGCAAGACACTCCATCCACTTCCTGCCTAACTGGAACTGTATGGCAACTATTTATATGGAGCTCGTGTGTTGGTTCATTAAAAAAAATAAAAAGAAGTAATGAAGTTGGTTACAGTATTTCACTACTATAAACTCACAGTTAGAATCCAAATTGTTGTTGCTCTTTCATTTAATATATAACTTTATATATAATACACACGCACACACCAACATCACAGGATGAAGATCCATGCATACAATCCAGATGTGATCGTATTTCAGTGTTAAACGAAATAAAAATTGTTCTGTTACTACTAGATCCCAGACCACAGTATTTTAAATTGCTCTGCTTTCTACCTACTAACCAAATTAGTTTACCTTAATCTTCAAATCCAAGCAGCATCACAAATTCCAAATTTTTCATCTTCATCATTGTTATTTTGATCCTCTTAAGATTTCTAGTTTATATGGCATACATCTGAAATCCTGAACACAGCCTCCACTGAACTATCTGTTGAAGATATCTGCTAAAGCTAATTGTGTGTCTGTTCATGGCTCCAAAGACTAAAAGCTGTCTTGAAAGTCCTATGACAGAGTTTACACATGTACTGTCTTTTGAACGTGATTGCTGAGAGCGGTGGAGCATGATAGAAGAGCGTATCTGACTCCTGTGGTACAAATAATTTTTCAGTAGTAGTGGAGCTTTCAGACAAGCCTGTTGGACTATCTGGCTCCAAAGGCTGGATTTTGGGGAGAGGTGGGGGTGGAGGTAAAGGTGGTGGTGATGGTGAACTAGCTGGTGGACACATCTCAGGTTCTTTATTCGCAGACTCCTCTGTGGCTTGTGACATATGAGACTGGAAGTGACTCCAGAGACGGAAATTGGTTCGGAAGGCCTTGTTACACACATGACAAATAAATGGTTTCACAGAGCACAAGAGCTCTTGGTGACGCTCCAGCTGTTTGCGTACAGTGAAAATCTTCCCACACTTTTCACAGGGCCACAAACCAGCATCTTTGTTGGAGACTACTTCCTTAGGTTCTCTGCTCGTTTCAGTGACCTCGTCCTCTACATCATCTGCAGGCTCTTCTTTGATCTGAATTTTAAACTGCTTGGAAACACTTAAGTCTTCTGGTAGGCATGAGGAATCTTCAGAATCAAAGTTTATTTGTTCTGATGAATCACTGAATACACCGTCTTCCTTTGCAGTAACAAAATTGTTCATTTTATTGGACTCTGACTGAGGAGGCAATCTTGATGAGCTAGTTATTTCTCCGTTGTGATCCAGGAGAGGTAAAGAAAAGTTCTCTGATGGAGCCATTGTGTTTTGATTGTGAACTTCAACTTGATGACGCCAAATACTGAAGGATGATTTAAAGGTACGCATACACTCAAGACAAGTAAGCTTCTTGTATTCACACTTGCTTTCGTGCTCATGCTTCAGCTCTGGAGAAGAAAATCTAACGCCGCAGTAAGGACAAATAGTAGCATTTCTACAGAGTCGCTCATGATTTCCCTGTTCAATAAGTGAAGAGAGCTTGGCATTGCAGAGACGGCACTGATAAACCTCTTTGCTTTCTACTGGACTTTCAATGTGAGTATGGTCTTTCTGCTTAGAAGCCTTATTTCCTCCAATTGGTTTTTCCCCCGGGTGCATTTTTATGTGCTGTTTAAACTGTGAGAGGAAACGATAAGCTTTCCCACAGTAGGTACAAAGATAGGCTCCTTTGGTTCTCGATCTTAAATTTCTTTTGATGACTTGTTGTGCTTGTGAAGCAGACTGTCCCTGAAAACCTTGCTTGCCACGTCTTAGTTTAACTATTAGAGCTTTTTTAATTTCTCTCTCTCTCACAATATCAATCAGTTTTCTTTGGAATTTTTCATCCAAAACAGCATGTGAACTGGAAGCAGGTGAGGGATTCTTCACAATTCCATGTTGTGTCTGGCAGTGGGTCCACACTTTGAAATTTGTGTGAAATCTCTTGTGGCATATGTCACAAGCATAGGGCTTTTCTGGATTATGATACATGTTAACATGACGATGAAGACCTGCTGTTGATCGGAAAATTTTAAGGCAGTGCTTGCATTTAAATTTTTTATTTGGTCTTGCTTCTTCCATCTCACTGTATTCATCTTTACTGACATCAGAATCAGGAAAATCGGCATCAAGGTGCGTAGGGCTTGAGCCTTCCTCAAAGTTATCTTCTGACCCAGGAGAACCCTGCTCATCCACCTTCTGTTTCTTAAATGGTAGTCTTCTATCAGCTTGAAAACTCCTTTTTGCTGGAAGTCTGCTTGGTTCCTTATGATCATCCTCAGTTTTAAAAGGAAAGTCTTTATTTGTCGATGCTGAAGCATCACCCACTGTAACTCTTATTATTTCGGCAGGATCCGAAAGCGGACTGCTAGGCTCAGTTTTGATTCGCACCTCTGTGAGAGGGGAAGCAACCTCCCTATCAGTTGACTGAGAGGCACTGAAAGATCTAAGGCGATGTGGGTGTATTACCTGGGGTTTTTCATCTAAGACTAACTTCTCTGACAAATCCTTCAAGGATGACTTTTGAGATACAACGTTAAAAGTCTTCTGGGAATCATTAGTTCCCGGTGAGGAAGAGGATGATACCTGTGAAGGTTTTAGGTCAACAGAAGGCGAGTAAATAGGAACCTGGCTGTCCATGGACAGTGACCTTCGAAGGAGACTTTTTACAAGTGGCCCACTTCTGTCAATACTTTGGTTTTCTGGACCAGATCCGCTAGATGGGATGACTAGCCCCAACTTTGAGTAGTACAGCAAATTCCTGTCTTCGCCTTGACTATTTCCTTTTCCTGCCTCTCGCAACAAAAATGTAGGTTCTGATGCACCACGCAGAGACAGGACTGGTGGACGCAGTCTTTTTAATGACATCTCTGCGCCCTTTCCTCTTAAAAGCTGGCCACTGCTTCCTGGTTCGTCGCTTGCAATTTCTTTCTCTGCTAATGGCATTTGAGGCAGCACTGTGTTTCTTTTCACTAATCCACCTCTGCTCTGATCCTCCACAGTTCCAGGAGTTTCATGAAGTTTGGTATAGCTCACAGGGCTTTCTTTCAGCCATCTCCTTTCAGTCAGTGGTAAGCTGTGAAGGGTTTCAGTTGGTTTTGTTACTTGCAGTCTACTGCTGGTTTTGACAGCAACAGAGGGTGAAGGTTTAGAATTATGGCTTAAATCATGTTGTGTTTGACCTACGCTTTTCACTTGTGCTTCAATTCTATTCTGACAGACAATGACACTTCTCTTCTGAGAACTACTTTCATCTTCATCTTGATACAGTATTTTCTTAACAGGGCAAGCTGGAAAAGGAGCTTGAGGACTCTTAGAAACAATGTTTGTGAGAAAAGATATTCCAAGACTGTAGCCCAGTTCTTGCACAGCTGCAAGACTGCCTTTTTCAATGAACAAAGATGAAGAATAAATGTAGTTTAACACGTTATCAAAAGCATCTGGTTCACAAAAGTCAAGTTGAAACACTGACTGAGACTCATTCTCCTTATTCGTGAACAGAGTCTGGAAGTATTCACTGCTGGCAGCCAGAACATTTTTATGAGCTCGAAATTTCTGATCTCCTACTATAAGAACAACATCACACAGCTGTCCTTTCAGACGCTCCTCGTTCAGCGCGCTTAGAAGTGAAATGGCATGTGCTGGATTTATGTAATGTAAGAGCCCCTCCATGATTCTGACGTTTCTGAAAAAGAACAACAAAAAAAAGTAGTTGGAGGTTGCCTTATATGAACAGTTGTTAGAGATAAAGTAAGCACACTTAATCCCTCTGTACCTCATAAACTGGCTAAACCACTATGAACAGTGCTGAAGAAAACAGCTTGTTTGGGGGAAAAGGTATGGGAATTAAACCAACATTATTAGCTCCAACAGATGCACAAGAATCACAGAATCGTCAGAGTTTGAAGGGGCCTTAAAGATCGAGTTCCAACCTCCCTGCCTTGGGGCAGGGACACCTTCCACTAGAGCAGGTTAGAAGAACCAGCTCATGTGCCCACTTTCAAATACAGTGTTAGTCACTGGTCTGACACCAAGAATATTGCACCTAACTAACTGGGGGAGCTGTGTTCTTTTCCTGCAATACACATGTCTACATAAAGGAACAGTTCACTCGTTTCATTCTTGATTATCTTTTTCTCAGTTTTATGAAGATCCATCTTGACAACTGCATTGATAAACTCTTGAATCGGATATCTAAGGCTCAGTTACGCCAAGTCACCTTTCTGAGGCTAAGCAAACCTGACAGTCTCCTGCTGACAAAACAAATCAACAGGGTTTTGTTGTCATTTTTAATAGGATGATGTAAGGCACATTAATACTGAGAAGGGAGAAGGAAGGGGGATTATTGTTTGTAATCTAGATTAATTCATCATGTTTGCTTATGTTTAATAAGTGTTGTTAATACATACTTCTAGCTATCAAATATGTGCCACTTGTAACTGCACTGTACTAACATGACCTGGTTTCTTGGGAAATTTCACAATTACAACTGAAGTATCTCCATATTGCTTTGTTCTAATTTAAAAGCAACCAGAGAATTTAATTCCCCATCTCATTTATTACCACAAGAGCACTTTATGTCCACAACCCATACACCTGAGGAACAGCGAGTACAAAAAGCACAAATTAAACTGAGGTGCAGAAATCTCTATGTTCCATATGCTTCAAAACAGAGCCCACTCTGTACTGCAGGTTGTCTCAGCAACTCAACAGACCGCCCCTGAATAGATCTTAACAAAAGAAGAGAATCAGGTTTTAAGTCGGTTTAAATAAACAACTTTTGTGGCATGAATTGAAATTTATGTATCTGTGCACGTGGACATATACACAGATAAATCAGCAATATCCAATTTTATTTTTTTTCATGGACACTTTTACATTCTGTTCAAGTTAATCTGTAAGAATTTTATGCTACCTTCCTCTATGGCAGTATTAAAACAAGTCAACGATGTTTCTGTTAAAAGAAATTCTCTTCTTTTTACATCTGAGTTGACAAACTACTCTTTGGATATTTATAAAAAGCACACTACTACAACAAAAAGGTTTCACTAGTCATCAGTTTACAACAAAACCTGACAAGTTTATCAAAATAAAAACAATATTATGAAGCCATAACCCCATCATTAAAAAACACGGGTGGTAAATTGTAAACAACTAATGGATATAAATAAGTGATCAAAGTTTAAACTGGCATTATTATGAAATGATTTAAAGGGTGCTGCATAGAGTGTCTCAGGGCACTGATCATATCATAGGACTGAGCTACCACTTCTACACCTGAAGTTACCAAATGAATTAACAGTCTCAAAGCAATAGCAAAATTCTGCTTCCTCACCAGAGCTGCCTCCTTACCGAGTGTTTCAGTGTCTTGCAGTGTCTTTTCATAAGCACTAATTTATCCTTAATTCACCTCAGATATAATGCATAAACCCCCAACTTCCCATCCGAAAAAAAAAAAAGCAGAGCAGTCAAACTTCTATGAATTTGAGAAGCCAATCTGTTTTGTTTTGCTTAAAAGAACTGTCTGAGGAGTGTGAACTACTCATCTCCTTTGTGGATGCCAGTGCATTTAAAGTGGTGGAGTCTGACTGGTCCTAATCCAGCTCTCATGAGCAGTCATTAGCACTTGGAGTGTTGCAAGAACGCACCTTTTCCATTAGTTTTATCTGGAAGAAATTGAGTTTGCAAACTCAGGTGATTCACCTGTGATGCAAGCTGCAGCACGGTATATGGAGGTAACAGATCAACAATGTGGTTCTGTGTGAAATATGAATTAAAACAGTACTGTAGACACCCCCCAAGAAAAGCTGCTGCAGAAACCATACTTCAAGACAGTGGGAAAGGAGCGTATTATCCAAATGTTTTGAAATATTTGCAAATCTTTCATTTTAATCTGCTTTTCCCAGGCCTTGCATCTTGTGTTAAGACAGGCAGAATAAACACCATGTAATCACTATGTGTTCCTTTGTCCACTGTAACAAAGTAATGCCATTAGTAAAGCCAGGTGTAAAATCTACCTGTCTAAAGCAGAACAGAATAGTCACACATCCTGCTTTCCACATTCACCTTTTTTATTCATAGAACATCTTAAATTTTTTACATTAAACCAGACAGAGATAAGTATCCCACTACAATCTTTCCTTTCTTACTCATACCAAAGTCTCTTCTGTGCAGTAAGAAGGCAGAGCTCTTTAGTGCAATGTAACTCTGCCACTTTAACAGTAACCAAGGCTGCAACATACACAAATGGCAAGGGACCAAATTAATCCTGCAAAGGCAGCTTTAATCCCAGTATTTCCTATTCAAGTGCTTGACTTTCACCTTAATAGCCTTTAAACATAACAGGCAGAAATAAAACGAGCTATGATATGTTAAGAAACAAAACCAAAACTGGTTTGCAGAACCATTTTAACACATTTACACAGATCATCTGAAAACCTGAAATACTTAAATGTAAAAAAATCCCTAAAGATTACCAGAGTAAACGTACAGTGTATTAAAATCTCACTACATGAACACTTTTCAAGTGATCCAAGACATTCCTACTCTCTTTTGTGCATCTTATCTGCACACAGCACTTCACTCCTTCAGCTGTGCCTGCACAAATATTTACAGGCCTCCACTACACAGCAGATCAGACAATAAACCCAAAACCAAATAATATTCCTTTTCAAATACCGGTCAACTTTTACATTAAACAACAATCTCAAGAACGAATGAGTTGGCATAACTGAAGAGGCAGCAAAGCAGCTATAGGAAGGCAGGAACTCACTCCAACAGTTTGCCAGCAAAGCCCATGCCCAGATGACTGCACTCAGCCATAACACAAAAGGTGTGCCTAGTTACTGTGGAGATAAGATATGGCATTCTCTTGTACTACTAGATTTGATTCCAGGTGTTTGAGGAAGCACACTTCCTCAGCTGAAGATTATATTGCCATTACCTACCTAAGCTCTTCCTTCCAGATAATCTGCTTCTGTTCTCTCTAACCATTTTTTCCCCACCGACTTTGCTACTGACTGGAAACAAAGCTCTTTCTTCTTTTCTTCCATGATGTTCAGGTGACATCAAGGAAACAGTAGAAACATACCAGAAAATTTCCCGTTGTGTCTCTGTGTTCAGGTGCCACACACTCTATAGGAGCTGTTGGTCCTCAGGAGGCACAGTGGCAGCAAGAACCAGGAAGGGCAAGTGCAGCAGAAGGAAGGCACCTGCAGCCTTCCTTCAGAAGGCCAGGAAGAGATTTTAGTGTCAGTCTTCAACAGCACTCTACTGATCTCAGTGAACTAGCTTTTGGAGACTTAAGTACTGTATTTGCTACAAGACCTATTTTTTCAACAAGGATAGAAAAAAACACCTCAACTATTTCAAAATCACATTCTGCAAAAAGGGAATCTCTACTTAGGAAGCTCCTCACAAAGAAAGTGTGAAAAAGCTTAATTTTTGGCTCAGCAGCATACTGATCTTCAAACAGCTACATGCCTTGGAAGTGGTAGCACCCCTTTCTTTGCCCCGTCCTTTACTCTCCTACATCCTGCTCCCAGCACTGTGGTAACCTCCTCTTCCTTTCACCAGCTCTGCTGCTCATCTGAGCTCCCAGTAAGTTGATTCAGCTCCCTGAAATTGAAGCAGGAAACAAATAAACAAAATCAACCCTGTTTTTTAATATCTATTTGCTATTTCATAGAACCATAGAATGGTTAGAGTTGGAAGGGACCTTAAAGATCAAGTTCCAACCCTCCTGCCCTGGGCATGAACAGTTCCCATTAGACTTAAAAGACCCATCCAGCCTGGACTTGAACACTTCTAGGGATGGGGAATCCACAACTTCTCTGAGCGAACTTATTTTGTAGGTTAGGAGCTTAATCAGCTCATTGAGAGGTCAGACAAGCACTAAAATTGCAGCACAAAAAGCCATGGAACTACCCATTCTCTGTCAGCAAGCTGTTCGATCAGCTTTACCTACCTGAAACTTCCCTTTCAGAAACAACAAAGTCACTAATGCCGAAACTTCACAAATAGAATCAGGCAGACATTCAAGTGAAAAAAAGTCAGTACACAAGCAACTAAAACAGGATGTTGATATTGCCTACTGACTTTCATTATAAGGACATAGCTGTCAGCTACAGCTTTATTAATGGCATGTTGGGGGTGGCAGTGGGAAAGGCGAGGTTCTGAAACACTTAATGAGATGCAATGTTGCAGCAAGGAGGCGCCAGGGCTGTGGGAAAAGTTAGCAGCAGAGTGTACAAGGAAGGAGGAGGTAAATGCACATGGAGAAGATACGCAGCAAAGGAGACAACACGGGTTTCAACAGGGAAAATATACATAAGAAGTATGGTGAGGGAACATCCACTAAAAAAAAACCCAAAGAAACATGGATTATAAAACTCAGCAAAGAAATAGAATTGTCTTTCTGGGGTATTGTCGTGGTCTGGGCAGGTAAATGCAGGAATCTTGCCCTCAGTTGTGAGTGCACAATTCTCCTTTGCAGAGATTTTGATGGCTCTGATAATTCATGTGCTGCTTCAGACACGAAGGGAGGAAATGTGTCCCATTACTCACCAAGAATCCAAGATGCAAAAGAAACCTACAATGCTTAAACCTCTACTCAAGTATCCTATGCTGGGTTTTATTATTTGACAGCAACTTACCAAATCCTTCTTCTCCCATGTTGCCTTTACAAGAAAGATACTCTCCTACAGTCCATATATATTTAAACACACACACCCCTACACACTCCGAAAAGCTATATGTAAAAGCTCCAAACCTGCAGAGCAAGACTGTTTGCACTTCCATTATCTTTTTCTGACTAAATATTTGAGTAATCTCTTACTGTAAATTCAGGGATTCCGTCTTCCTGGATTTAATGAAATGTGACTTCAACTGCTGTTGCTGGTTTCCACAGCAAACAATAATGTGAACTTCCTCCATAAGGACAACTATTTTTCATTTCCAACAGGTCAGCAAACAAGGAGAGACTCACTGGTACGAAGACAACTATAAAATCCCACAAATAACATATTTGCTAGTGTGTGAAAATCAGTGTATTAATTTCCAACTACTTATCCTCCACATATAGAATCACAGAATCATCCAGGCCGGAAGGGACCTCCAAAGGCCATCTAGTCCGACCTCCCTGCAGTTGCAGGGACACCCCCAACTAGACCAGGTTGCCCAGGGCTTCACCGAGCCTCACCTTGAATATCTCCAGGGAAGCGGCCTCAACCACCTCCCTGGGCAACCTGTTCCAGCATTCCACCACCCTGAGTAAAGAACTTGTTCCTAATATCCAATCTGAATCTGCTCTTCTCCAACTTAAAGCCATTGCCCCTCGTCCTGTCACTGCAGGCCTTTGTAAACAGACTCTCCCCAGCCTTCCTGTAGGCCCCCTTTAGGTACTGAAAGGCTGCTAAAAGGTCTCCCTGGAGCCTCCTCCAGGCTGAACAACCTCAGCTCCCTCAGCCTGCCTTCACAGCAGAGGTGCTCCAGCCCCCTGACCATATTCATGGCCCTCCTCTGGACCCGCTCCATCAGGTCCATATACAGAAGTGGAAATTTAAGTAGACAAAAAGAAGAAATGCTGTAATGTTGTGCAGCCTCTCTATTTTGCCCTCCACTAGAGAAAAATAATTAGCAGTTATCCTGATACAAACTAGAAATTTTCTTAGAAATTAGAGGCTACTTTTCACATTCAGATCATACTCAGTTTTTCCAGCTGACACTCAGAACAGTTCCTCCTGACTTGAAGCAAACTATAAAACGTCAGAGTAACACCACGAAGCTCCGCTTTTCCTTCTTAATCTTGTGCACAAACTACCAGCAGCTCAGGGTGCAATTTCATTTTACTCTCAGCCCAATCTTACCAGGGATTGCTCCTGCAAGGAGCAGTCCACATCTCCTCCCCCTCCAAGGAAGGCCCAGCTTGCTGTCTGACCAGTAACTGATCCAGCTGACCATGGGGATTGCACAACTACTGGATCTAAGGGAGAGGGCAAGAATGTGCCCTGGCTGTGAGTTTTTCCCATTCTTCTTGAAAGAGTTAATGAAGATTAAAACACACTAAATGCTGTCTGATAAAATATTTGTCGAGGCCTCAATGCCTCAACTGAAAGGTGTGTAACTCATCATCCAAATTCCTGTGAAATAAATGAAGAAACCCAAAAGTTTAAAACTCTCTTCCCCTAAGGAGTTATTCAGTTTTCATTGAGTTTTGTAACATTGGTGTTAAACTCTATGATGGGACAAGACCTAAAGGGTTGATCGCAAAATATACATTTTAAAAACCTACTATAAGCTCTTTCCAGGAATATTTCCTATGATTTTTTTGGTAAGAAATGCATGAGATCAAGAATTTGAGGAAGAAGAGACACACACCAAACATGTACTCTTGTGCTCTTTCTATAGGTTGACTTTATTATTGTATGGGTAATGCCAAGCTACACTTACCAAACTAATAGTCACATCTGTTTTCCTGTATGAGCCACTCTTTCTTTAACTGGTTTAATTCACAATAATACCTTGTCTAGCTGCTTTTAATCACCCTAATTGTGGGTTTATTTCTATTAATATAAAGATGCTTTTTACAGGCATAGTATATTTTAGATGGGAAGAGAGACCAATTATGCCCACATAACATATTTTTCTATCAACAGAATTGTGTTTACACTAAGGTTTCTATAAGAAAACTAGAGACAGGGAAAAATACCATGCACTTAATCTGAAACATCCAGGACTAGTATAAAAGCTGAACCTGAAAAACTGCCAAGTGAGACACTTAAGATTCAGGGAAGACAGGTATCTTCCACCCACTGAAGGGATCCAAAGAAAACTCCATTCAGCTATCATCTTCATTCAGTCAGCATTAATTATGGGCAAGACACTGGGGAGACAATACAGGTAAAAGGGGAAAGACCAGAGCAATTTTACATAAGGGATTTACAAGGTCATGAATAGCAAGTGGAAGATTTTCAGCTTACTCAAAGTGCACATGCATTTGGAGGCAAGCAACGTCTCATGTATTTAAAAAAAAAAATACTAAAAAATCCTCTTCTGCGAACTATGTCTTTTTTCTTCATTCCTCAAAAGCATTTATGAGAAAAGAGAAGGTCTTACTGAACTTCCAGGGTATTTGGCCATTTATCTCAACAGCTGAAGGAGTGTCCTCAGGGTCATGTCCTGGCACAAAACAAACTAATTTCTCTTGGTTGTGACAGGTGGATTAGGTGGTGGCAAATGGTGACTAGAAATCACTAATGACACTGCTTTTCCATCCACATTTCTTAATTTGCCTTAAACCTGTTTGGTGAGGCACGCTTACTGTACCAAGTACACTATTTTTGAAGAATTATCCAAAGATATTCACAAAAGTGTTCAGAACAGAATGCCAAATAGTTGACTCCAAAGTAGCTCTAGTGGACTTTTTTGGTTGGTGGACATACACCCCACTGGGACTACTGGTACTGCTAGTTCCAGTACACTGTAATGTCAGGTTTGGTGCTTGCCTATGCTTGAGTGCTGTAAGAAAATAAGTGAGAGGGGGAAGGGGATGGCTGGGATGCTTACTGTCCGCCCTGTAAGAGCTCTTCCTGAGATAAGTTGTGGTTATCAAAGGAATTACTGAGAACGAATTGCAACCTAAAGATTACTCACACTGTTAAGTGCTGATGTAGGATAAACCACAGATAAGGAGATTAACGTTCCAATACCAGAAAGGAAAACATATTTCTTCCTGCACCAAAGAATGACATATAATTGTATATGAATTACTATGAAAAGACAAGTTTTGTGATATTTTTTTGAAATTATTTAGCCAAAGGATTTTTCATGCCTTTTCATCACAGGTTCTATGGAAAGATTCTGCACAGCAAAGGTGTAGCGTTTCACTAAATCTCACTAAACTTCCTCAACAATCAGGACTAGGTGATCTTAAAACTGGTTTATTTTTTATGGGCCATGAGACTGCTGATATGTGGTAATGGTGAAGGTGGGATGAGTGTAGGAAGGTAGAACAGTTACCCAACAATTTATTTTCTTGTTCAGAAAATATGCCTGAACTATTCTAGAACAACATAATATATTAAGTAGCCAATAAGCAAAGACAACACGTGATTAATTTTTTTATTTCACTGCTGAAAGACAGTAAGAGAACTGTTATAATAAATATTATTACTAAGGAAAAAAAATGGGCAAAAAATTACAGTACATAGACTAATATTAAATCTACACCATAAATATTTGGGGAAAGCAGCTCCCACTGCAGAGTCATTTAAAATGTCTATTTTAAAGCAGAGCATACTGCAGTCTTTGCAATTGCAATAAATAATTTTGCTGGCTCTGAAGATTCCCCCCCCTCTTCCAAGGATCTCAAATCATTAAATGTAGCAAGAGTTCATTATGAAAGAGCTCAGTTGCTCAAAAGTTGAGAATTTCTTTTAATGAGAGCTGGAAATAGCTGCAACTATAGTGTGGCTCACAGCATAGTACCTCCCAGTGCAGTACAAACCATATGGTGGTTACAGCCCAACTTCCTCTCCCCAGCTCCTCCTTTCTTTACCCTGTAAGTCTATACTTGCTTATAGACCATAGTTATCGCTATTTTGCGGATAAAACAACTTTCAAAACCTTGAGAACTGTAACTGGAAATTACTTGATGGGGTTTTTTTTACAGTAACTGCTTCACAGCTCCTGAAGTTCAAAAATAAACAACTCCAATACAGTATGAGAGCTGACAGCTTCACAGGAAGCTGTCCTGTTAAACCCAAATGTTGGCATGCCTCTAATTTTAAGGAAAGCAGAGTCAGCCATGAATATGAACACTATGAAGATATTCAGAGCATCAACTATTTAATTCTGTTTATCAATATTGTCTAGAACCACACACACAAAAGACATGAATTCACAAACCCCAGTCCCCTAGTGACATCAAACTTCTAGTGAGCTGGAGTGTTCTTGATCTAAGAATCCTGTTGAATTTCAATCAGCTGACAGTCACCCTAGCATTTGGAACCTACAGAGCAGGAAAAGGAAGCACAAACGATCTTGGCTCCAGTAGGCTCAAGGGAGCTCACAAATGGAGAACTCCTGATAAACCCTAGTCTGGCACACATCGTTGTAGCTGAAAACTAGAGATTGTAATCTGTGACAACTCCCTGCAAGTCCCTACTGAAGTTCTTTAAGTGCTCACAATCCAGACAGGTTGCCTAGATTTTCTATAGGTAGAGTAAACCAAATGTTCTTATAAGATTACAGCTGTAGAGCACGAGTAATAAAATTTCTAAGAGCATGAGGTGTCAGATCCCCTTCCACTCAAGAGATGGCCACAAAATTTGGCTTCACAAACAAGTTTTATAAAAACAGTTGCTGAAGTTTGCTCAAAAGTTCCCCTCGAGAACACTAGCAAAACCCTGGTGGAAAATTTTAGTCAACACAGTTAGTCAGTTTGAGCAAAGTCAGAACAGAATACTATAATTGGCAGTGTTTAGGTAATACAAACATAAAGCAGTACTAGATTTCTCTTTAATACATACTTACTACTACTGATTTAACATAAAAAAACTTGTTGTGCAAAAATACTCCCGAAATTCATATTACCATTTATCTAAGGATAAAAATATTAACTGCAACTCGACTACAAGATTTTTACGGTATTTACAAAAATTTGTGAGATCATGTAGTTCATCATACCCTCTTCTTACACCTGCCGCCTACCTATGCCTTCTTTCCATTGTAAATCCAACAACAGGAAAACAGAATAGCTTTTACACCAAGTGCCATGTAATTATTAAGTCTACTCAGCACACAACGAAGTTCCTTAGTGTCCTAGTCTCAGAATAACTCCTTTAGGTTGCTTTCCTGAGGTTCAACACAAGTCATATTTAAACGGGACATACAGTAACATTTTAGACTTTAAAAGAGCATTAAAGTGCAATCCCCTCTGACAGCTGTGATTGGGTAAAACACCTTCCATGCAGCACATTTTCCCACTAGTCTATGAGAGGTACTTTATCCTACTCATGAATAATACAGCCAAAGAGCACTGGGACTAGTAAAGCTACACTGCATTTAATACCTGCATGCACTTATGGGTGGCAGGAACCTTGCCGGATTGCCTTCCCCCCCGAAATATGCAGGCGACCGCGGTTCTCCCTTCAAGCCCCAGCGGGGCGGGCCTAGGGCAAGGAGGGGCAGCCCTCCCGCATCCTCTCCCCATGNACTGGGACTAGTAAAGCTACACTGCATTTAATACCTGCATGCACTTATGGGTGGCAGGAACCTTGCCGGATTGCCTTCCCCCCCGAAATATGCAGGCGAGCGCGGTTCTCCCTTCAAGCCCCAGCGGGGCGGGCCTAGGGCAAGGAGGGGCAGCCCTCCCGCATCCTCTCCCCATGCTGGACGGTCGGGAGCCGAGTCAGCAACCCGCCCCGAGGGGGAGAA
>VXBW01003162.1:23156-97715 GCA_013400375.1 Thinocorus orbignyianus | reverse complement strand
CCCCCCCGTCTGATGTCACTGGACTGTGGCGTTTGGATTTGGTTAGGGTGACACTGTGGTAACCTGGACCACCTCCCTGTCTCATGTCACCGGTCGGCTGCTGACTGTGGTGGTTGGGTAACGCTGTGGTAACTTGCACCCCCTGCCTGGACATTGTCACTGGTGGGCTGCTGACTGTGGCGTTTGGATCTGGTTATGGTGACGCTGTGGTAACCTGCACCCCCTGCCTGGCCCAGTATCAAAGACGGGCCAGTGACAGTAGCAGTAGGATTTGGGTTGGGGTGATGAGGTGTTAAACCACACCTCCTCTTTGGCCTGGGCCCCCCGGGCAGGGGGTCTGTGAGTTTAACCCCTGCAGGCAGCATTAATTCACAATTTTTCCTAATTTAGTACCCTGATTTATTGTGAGGTTTTTTTTATTATTATTATTTTTATTTTAATCATTTTTTTTTCTACAATGCAGGGGGCACAGCTTACGAAGAAGCTCTACTTCTAGTGGCATGCACTAGGTGTCCTTGCAAGTGGGCCCACTCTTCCCCTGTGGTGGCAGGGAGGCACACGCCCAAGCGCTGGTGGATCTTGGACCCTTTGTAGCGGCTGTACTTGTTCATCTTGATGTGATTTGAAAAGTTACAATTGCTTTAGGCTTGCTTCTCATTTAAATTATCCACTTTGAATTAAATACCTGAGTAGGGCTTTATGTGTCAAGTATTAAAATAGAATTACAAGATTTCCCTTGTTTTTGTTGAAAGCTAATCTGACCCATTATCTTTGCATTAAGGACAGCTCGAATTCTAGAGATTAACACCTAATCCGCATACATGTTTTCCAATAGTGCTTTTAGATATTCCACATAAGTCACAAAGACTCTAAGCCCCTACTAGAATCTCTGTAATGTGTTTAGTGTGGCTTTTAAACCTTTTTGATAAGGATTTGTTGCACATGGGCTAAACCCTATGTAAAAAAAAATGGTGATACACCTCACTGGGTCCAATTCCTCTCTCACCTCTCAGGAACATTTTTTGCTCTTTTGGTCATTTTGCAAACCTGCTGACCTACCTGTAAAAGGAATGGGAGTTTTTTCATTCACTTGTGCCAGTGCTGCATCCATCCAGACATGAGCATGGTTCATGTGTGATGAACTGCCATGAAAACCAAAAGAACTGCATGGTTTCATCTGGAAGGGCTTCCTGGTCTGGTTTGTTGTGCCGGTAGGCAGACAACTGCTCTGGCACAATAGGTCCTACTGTGGTAATGGGAATGAACAACTGGGAAAGCAGTTGAATCTGTTTGTGTAAACCAGTTTATGCAGCGACACTGGCTCTGCTGCCGGTGAAGCATTTGTGAAACTAACCTGAGTTCATAAATCTGGCAAGGCCCTGCTAACTTTTTTTTTTAATGTACTTGGTTATTTCTCGGCCAAACAGAAACGACGTGCTGTTGTGTAATTATTTTCTCGTTCACAGTTCTCCAAAAGGGCCTGTGTCACAGGTGAAAAACCTCCACGCTGGAATTATGCTGCTAAAAAAATTGTGTTCTTTAGCACACACACACACACGTGCGTATAATTATGTCTTGTTGAGTGGGTATTTATTATCAGTATTTTTAACTTGTCATTTTCCCTAGTGAAAGTACAGCCACTACAGTAGAGTGCACATAGTGGCTTGTATAGTATTGGCTTCAGACAGCAGTTACTCCCTGTAGCTCTTACCTTAGGCAGATGATTTGAGAAACTTTTGAACATAATTCTCAAAGATTTTGTGGTTTGAAGGGACATAAGGCTCTATGTGACTGTATTTCATCATTGAGTCTGGTTGGCTTGATGTTTTAAAGTTGTATGGATGTCTTAATTCCCCGTAAATCAGATTTTTCTTCATTCTAATGAAATCTACGCAAGGATTTCATGCTGTAGAATTATTTGGGATTTAAGTTGTCTCTAAGTAGGTGAATTTTGTCAAATATAACATACACAATTATTTGGATACTTTCTTATCCTTCAAGAAAAGCTTATTTATGTACTTTTTTTTCCTTTTTTTAAAAAAATGTTTCTAATTTTAAATGCTTTGATGGAGTGCTTAGATAGATATATTTTTCATCTATATGTGTATGGTTGCAGCTGTTATTACCAGATGCATGTACATTGAGTATAAGGTTTGTTTTCCATTCAGTGTATCCAATAGCTGCCCAGATTAAGTTTTGATCATGCTTGCCAGCAAGCTTAATCACTGGAATTCTGTTAAAAACTGAACCCCTGCAAAACATAGCCTGTAAAGCAAGCTATTTTAAAAATATGGATATATATGGACTTTGTGAGAAAATTTGCATGTAAACCCTAAAAAACTTGCATGGGTTTTATGTGTAAATATGAGAAGTTACGATTTTTGTTAATGCAAATATTGCACAATAGGACCAAGTGGTATATGTACTGTGCATGGTTTGTTTGTTTTTTTTTTTTTTAATGATAACATTTGTTTCATTTTCAGAATAAAAATATTTGGAATAAAGTAATCTCCTGGAGTTAAACTGTCTTTTTCTAGATCTGTAGTTTCAGTCCTTTTTGATTTATAGACCCACTAGATTTTTTTAGTGAAGGGCTGGACCTTGTGCAATTAATTTAAAACTAATGACATCAGGGTATTTTCTTTTAGAGAGCTTTGGAAGTGTCTCAGGTACCCTTAGGCACTCATATATTAGCACCCGAGACAGAATTTTGCAGGGAAAATCTTAGTTTTGGGGAAGAGAAGGAGAGAGGTTAGAGTAAAGAACACACATCATGCAGTGTTACTTCATTTCAGTAGTGGAACCTTGGCTAGGTATAGATGCTAAAATATTTCATCTTGGTAAATTATTTTTTCAGTCTTGTGTTGTATGGAGAGGTCCTTTCTGTACTTTGATAGCTTTAGGGATGTATCCTGCTGCTGCATCCCCTCCTCTGAGGCAGTGGGGCTTTTCAGACTCCAAGGTTCTCTCATAGCTGCTGTAATAGCAGAAATGCAGTACTGAAAGAACAGAGAGTTATTACTCCTGTCTTGTTTCCCACCAAAATCTCTGGAATTACCATTGCCAAGGGCATATTGCAGAGGGAGATCATTAATCTCTAAGAAACTGCCTCTTCTCTCAGTTTGCCCTGAAAATCTTATCAGTAGAGCAAATGCTAATGCTGCAGGACACGCTGTGGCTGTTATCCTGTCCCTTCAGATACCGGCTTCTGTCCCAGAACTTCTGGAAAGTGAAGCGCTGTTACTTGTGATCGTTTCAATACTTGAATGAACCAGTTCCTTTCAGCCACTGTTGAATGCAGCACATGTCTCCGGAAACACTAGAGGTTCCAAATATTTATTGATTCCAAATATTCTGCCAAAACACAGGTAACTTACTGGACTTGCCAAAATACAGACACAGAATTTTCTACCAGTTTCTCGTTGCTGACAGCTGTGCATGGAAAAGGGTGCCTGGATTTTTTTTTTTATTATTTTTCTAATATTTGTATGAAGCATCCCATAACAAATACCTGCAGGTAAAAAGAAATCTTACCTTTTTCTGGTAAAAACCGTCACTTATCTTGTCACAGAAGTACAGACACTTATCAGCAGTCAGAAAGAAAACAGGACAGTAAGGTACATAGTGAAAATATTATAAAAATCGCAGTGTTCCCATAACTGCTCTGGAGCAAGGTATGCAGACAGGACACTTACTGAAGATTTAAATTTCTTACCAGGAAAATAACTATAATACAGTATAATGTAAAACTGTCTTCATTCCCGGTATTGATGTTTCTGAGTGCCAAGTTTTGAGCTTTTTTAGCTGTCACCCCATGTCTTCTGCAAATAGCACAATCTAGTTAATATTTTGCACTCAGAATCCGCATGCCCAGCGGCTCGGGCAGTTTCAAATAAATGGTAGCAGACAACGACAAGCTGGATGATAGTAATAGTACCCTAGAAAACTGCTAAGTAGTAATAAACACATACTTATTCAGAAAGGTGATAGATAGTTCTGTGGGTTGGACAATGATTCAGAGAAAAATACAAGTATTAAGGCATGTGTTCTCTAAGTGGGCAGGTGGACATGGCGCTATGATTGTTGTTTAAGAGAATAACATCTTCATTTGCAGCTACTAAGCCATTCATACTTTAAAAAACACATTGATAAAAAGCTGAAGGAGCAACTGAAATACAAAATCTGTCACAGTGCAGCAGATAGGGAGCAATTTAATGTTATCAGTTTTCACAGCTCTGATTAATTTCAGCTGGAGTTTGGTGTCTGAGCCTTCTAAAAATAAAATCTAAAGTATTTTGATTACAGTGGAAGCGTGTAAGACAATATTGAGAAGTTGCTTTTATTTCCTAGTTACAAGTGCGTGCATCCTGGCTCTTTATTTTAGACAAACTGTGTGTATAGAATTCCAGGAAAAGACAAATGGAAAAACGGATGATATGACAAGCATATTGAATAATTCTGTCCATAAGCTAATTCCAAGCAAGGACAAGCAAAGAGAAATGAGGTGCCTTGTGCTTGTTATGAAAAAAGGAAGGCTTGTGTTTTTGCTCATGTTTAGCAAAGTTTATTTTCAGGAAGAATAAATGGAATGATAGTGCGAAATTTTGCATTAGTGCAATGATTACATTTATCATCCTGTTTTCCTGTAGATGTGGCTTTAGGGATCAAGTTTCTTGGCACAAAGCACTGTGATTGTAGCCTCGGTTCCCTAGAAGGTTTGTATAAGTGAATCAGAGAGAGCAACAATGAGCTGTTAGTGCTATGGTATATTTTAAAAGTGAACTTGACGCTTTGATTCTTCAGTATCAGTCACACAGTTCAGCCTCAAACAACAATCTTCTGGGGTTAGTGATTACGCAGAGATGGATGGCATTTTTCAGAGTTGCAGCAAGTGCGTTTTTGTGCATTGCTGAGGTGCTGGAAAAATGTGGAGTATGTTGACTATATTATTTTTCTTTTCAGAAGATTGTATCCAAATGTTAGAGGTGATTTGTGGTAAGTTCTCATCAAGTAAAAAACACAAAAGTTAGGAAGTGAACCTGTTGGATTGCCAGAAAATTTTGTCTATGGTTCTTTGCTTCATCAAGTGGTGCCAGAAATGTTATTTCTAGATGGTAATTTTTGGTTTGTGCAGCTAAAAAGCAATTTTTTTTGGTTTGTGCATGTGCTATATCCAAGGGTGCTGTTGTATCACTAGGTCATTTCATACATGGTGTCAACATACAAAGTGCGTATTCTGAGGAGAGGTTGCAATTTATAACAAATTTAAACTTATTCTTGTGTCATTCTGTGCACTGTTAAGAGAAGCCCATGATTTGAGATGAGGAACTGAAACTTAATTTCAGGCAGTGAACACAGAAATACTGCCCTGTAACTATTGTGGGTCAACTTTTGCATTTCTGTGCAGGCTTACTGATGTCATCTCTGGACTGATTAATTCATTACTGAGTAGAAAGCTCAAGTGGCATAGCAGAAATAACCAAGCTACCGAATTATTGATGTCTTTATGTTTATGCTGCTGGCTGAATTTATTATTGCCAATTCTGCCTATTTACATTCTTTGCATGATGAGTTCAGACCCAAAGCAGAATGGGGATTTATTTAGTAAATCTTGCTTTACAGTTCTGAAGTACAGAAATGGTGGCTTTTGAGGAAGAGGCCTTTGTGCCTGACCCGCTTCTTTGTCTATGTGATGCTCTTTCCCCCCAGTTCCCTGTGGGAGTTCATTATATATGAGCCAATTATATATAGACAACAGAGGGGTTGCTTGCCTCTGCAGTACGTGCAGCTTTGCTTGGGGCCTACCTGGTTCTAATCTATCCTATTCTAGGCATTTGGTGGGTATGTATGTTTACACAGAGCTATGTATACATGTCATTTTGAATGCTGAATGTGGAGGCAAAATTTGGCCATGCCATTACGCAGTTGGCTTCCCCTCCCTCAAATATACAAACATAACTTTCCAATGTCATTTTCAGAGTTAGGTCAGCAGATATCATACTCTAGACCACACATGACCAGTACCACCGGAATACTTACTGGAGAAGCACAGGGTAAGTGTTTCTGGCTGAAAACAACTCCAGTGGTAAAATTGCATGCTTGAACTGCCTTGCTATGATTGCGAGACTCTTCACAATCTGATGACTTCTTACAGCATCTTTCTTGGTGTTGTCATGGGACTTCTTGGGCAAAAACCAAACCAAAACAGCACTTTTAAAAAACATGTATTTTGTGGCCAGATCATGTAGAGTTTTAATCAAAGTTTGAAGACCTGATGGAGAACCCTACACAGCCAGCTAAGCAGCAGGTCTATCACCAAGAATCTTCACTTGGTAACAGAGTTAGAAAGAGTTGGGGTCAGTGAGATGGAAATGATAGAGAGGAGGACCTCAAGCAGGGTCAGGGTTGTATGGTGGTGCAAATGCGTGTGGACTGCATGTGTCTCAGTGCTTCATATAGCTAAGCATCAATTTTGTTGAGCTGTGGACTTCCACCCCACAATTAATGTCCTTTTGGGCAGAGTGCAGTGAAGCCTCAACATTGTAGTGCATGTGACAGGCATTGCCACAGGATACTGTATATCTGATGTTTTTCAACAAATTATGAAGATGAATAAAGTCACTACAAAAAAGATGAAGAGATGCAGAAAAATTCATGCTTTAAACTGTTTTTAATTTTTTTTTTTTTTTTTTTTTTTTTTTTTTTTTTTTTTTCGTGTTTTTTTTTTTTGGGTGTTTTTTTTTTTTTTTACTTTGCAGCGTTTGTATGTCTGGAGTGTTGTCATTCCTACTGCAGATGGGAGAAGGCATTTCGCTAGCTAAGGTATCTGATGGCTCAGGACTGGAGCTTGACATTGACCCATAGGTTGAAATTGGCTTTGAGGTTATGCAGGTATATTTTGACACTGGATTAGAAGATGTTGGTACGTATCAGATGGCTAATTAAAGCACAGAAAGTACTGAGAGTCTCAGAGAGACATAGAAGGACCTGTTGTGTTTCAGTGTATGTGGCCATTCTTTCTCCTCTTAGGGTCTCCTTCAGCTAAGCACAAAGTAGTATTAAAGTTTTCTTTTAATACAAAAGGGAAGTTCCCAGTTCAAGAGAACCTGGTGGAAATACAAATTTCCCCCTATATGTAGATGATGGAGGTAGTCGAAGTGGGAGAAGACAGAAAGTGCTGTGCTGCCAGGATGGCATATGGGCAAATATTCCCAAATGGAACCTGACGTGCTGGCAGGAGAGATTAGTGTTTTCCAGGCAAGAGAAGAGGGTAGGTTTGAGTGATTTAGAGCTAGTCTTAAATCCTGACCTCAGCGGCTGAGGAATCTGACCCCTTCAGTCTGTCAGTGGACTCTGGAGTTACTGAAGGGGCGTATTTGTTCCCAGGAATCTGCCGAAACGTGTGATGTGGGACAGAAACTCTGTCCTCTCCTCTCTGTCAGACTGCTCAGCTGCCTGGATATGGTTTCCCCCCTGCTTCAGCTGGACATGTTTTCATTTAAATTAGGCCTGTAAAAATTCTGGGAATACGTGCAGGCTCTTTGCGTTGGAAACTTTTTCTCCATTGCTTCACAACTGCTGCAGACCTACATTGCAATGACAGCTAGTCTGCAGTCTCATTTTATTTATTGGTACAACGCTGACCTGGAAAAGAGAAATTGAGAGGGGATTCTGTAATTCATGACATATTTGACATCTTATTTTTTAAAAAAAAGCTGTTAAATTGATCTTTAGTTCATTTTGTTTCCTTAATTGGCAGTGTCACTTTTGGAGACTGGCTGGCATGTGTATTACTGCGGGTGTTGCCAATCTTTTGTGTACAAGACCTGCAGGAAGGCAGACTCGTCCATTTTAAACTAAAGCTCATAGCAGATAAATTCTCAACTCTACCTGGATAAAGCTGTAGTTACCAGCGTGGGCTTGTGGTTTCTGTTGGCCAAACGTTTTTGAAAGATTGTATCTGGAATTATTTTACTGTTAAAGCTAAAATGACACACTTTCTTCCCTTATATGTTTCATCATTCCCTCTATTTTAGGTCAGATGATTCATCTCTGCATTACTGCTTCTGCATTTCCATTGCCTTAATTGGGTCTTTTGGAGTTATTACAGTCTATATGGAATGGACAAATGCTATTTCTAACAATGTACAGATTTGTCCCCTCTCTTCCCTTCTCCTTTCTCACTTCCCTCCTCTCCTTCTTTCTTTTGTTCCCTCTACTCACCTTCCTCAGTCCCAGGTGGTTTCTTTGTTGTCTCTACTGTGCTACAGCTTTTCAGGGAGTGAGCTGGAGGGTTTCACTGTTCTGGTGCTAAAATGTTAGTTGTTTTCTTTACCCATGAGTTAGCTCAGAGGAAAGTCCTCATGACTTTTCATGCTGCTTTAAGTTACAGCCAAGTATCTACAGAACCCCTTGTAGGCAGAGGATGTCAGGAGATCTCCTGAACCAGTGTGTTTGCTGAGTACTTCAGATCCCGTGTTAGCAGTTATTGCTGCTCATTTTTTAGCAGCTGGTCTCAGTGCACAGAGGGTGGCATGGCTGCTTTTCTTCCTGCTTTGACCATTTCCCACCAAGGTGTGCCTTCAGACACCAAGAACAAGCCCTCCACCCAAGCGTGTACCAACACAGGGGCAGCAGTTACCTCTTTGTACAGTGATCAAAAACCAGACTCACCCTAATTGCATCCCCATATGTCAGTCGGGTGCAGCTGGTGGGTATGGAGAGGTAGTTGCAAGTGGTGTAGTTAACCATAGTTTAACAGATTGCTGCTTGCCACCTAAGTTGAAAAATCTGGCTGGAAATGTGTTTTTAGCCAGTGGCAAAAAACAAAACAAAACAAAAAAACCCAAACAACAACAACAACAACAAAACCAAAACCAAAACAAAACCCAAACCGCTATAAATGGGTGAATATCAAAGTGTTTAATATTTAAAAATATCATCTGTGATGCCAAATTGTTAATAGACTTGTGTTCAAAGATGATGTGTGCATTTACATTTTAAAGGAAGCATTTGTAAATGAAGTAATTTCTCATTACTGTTTACACAGAACTCTTTGTTTGGGATTTTAAAATTCTGAAGTTGAAGAGGACTCTTAAAATCGTGTAATATGTCTCTGCATGTAAATAGTCCACAAAGCCCTTAATTAACCCTGCATTGTGTTTATAGCTTCTGGTAGAGCTTTAGCATCTCTGTTTGGTTGAAAGGCTTGAATCTTTCAAAATCATCTCCCTTCTAATAAAAAAAAATAATTAGGAAGCAAGGAGCATTTCCTCTGAAAATGTCTTAAGCAAAAAAATTAGTTAATGTTATAGCTAAAAATGGTTACAAATTTCCAGGACCGGAAGCTGTAACTTCAAGAGCAAAAAGGCAGGGTTATTTCAGCTGCAAGGATTATTAACCACTGGAAGAATTTCCTGAGAGTTATGGTGGCTTCCCTGTCATCAAGAGCAGGTTCCTCTCTGGAGGTTGTGCCACAAGCAGTGCATGTGCCCATCACATTCCTACAGATGTCTGGTGTCCGGAGCCTCTGGGAAAGCTTCATCAGGCAGCTGGCCTTCATAGGTCTTCTTGAAGGTCTGAATGGGGCGTAGTGTTGAGTGGTCATAGCCAGACTCGTAATTCCTGCTAAAATGGATACTGATTGTTGTCACTTGATAGCTACAGGTTTTAGTTAATTTAAAAGATTTTATTTTGTTTTCTAATCTGTTGAAATTTCTGGACATCTGTTTATCTTTAAGGATGGGCTCATTGGAGTAAAACCTAGGCGAAACTTTGGAGCATGTCACTAATGGATGACCTAAAAATAATAAATTCAAAGCATTCTCTCAAGATATAGCAATCATTTCCTGTTGCCTGGCAATATCTCCAGCACTGAATACAGAACTGGGAATTTATTTTATGATGCTGTGCAGAAAAATTTGTTTACAGTTTTCCACTGTGATTTCCCCAAGAGGAAGAACCCATGGCTCATACAGAGAGAGCAAACGTTAATGACACCTTCTATTCGTCTTGGAAAATTTATGACCAAGTTTCTGTTCTTCTTTCTATATTTCCATAAATGTTTACTAAAAGACACCCTTGTGTTTTCTCAAATTCATCCCACTCATTTTCAGTGGGAATTAGCTTGAATTTATTCTAAATGGCTTATTATAGAATAATTTAAATTCTAGTTTATTTTTAAGTACTCTTTTTCAATAATTCTGTCTTCACATGTCGTGCTAAAATCTTTTCTCTTTTCTTTAAGGAGGACTAAGAGTTTTTTAGAAGTACCTGTAGATGACATTTTATTACCCATGCAGTATACATGATTTGGTTTAAAGGGAACCTCATACACCCGTGGTGTTCTATGCTTGATAGAAGAATGTGAAGACCCTAATTTCATAGTATGCTTCAGGAAAGTAAGCTGCTGCATAACCTCCCTGAACAGCAGTGTTTACCATCACTTGTAGGACTGGGATGGTTTTGTGACTGAATTTAGCACCCAGCAAGGAAAAATGATGGTTGAATGTATTTGTTCTCCTGGAATATACTGAAAAAAAGGAGGGAAAAAAGCTTCATGGCTTCTTGGGCTGGGATAAGTTTTTCCTATGACCTGGGATACACCCAGTGTATGCCTTCAATCTGCATTTTTTGTGGAATACATTAACACTGGAAATAAGCTTGCACGAACTGACTCCATGAAGAAGGTCATGAAATAAATCATGCAAAGCCATTCCAATGACAGCCACGGTGGACCTGCTACACATTTAGGAAAAAAAACCCCTGCATGCTAAAATCAGCAGTTTCAAATAGTTTGAGTTTCTTCTCCCTATTGGTATTTTAACATTTGGTCAATGCTTCTGATAGCAGTTAACCCTACAATTTCCTTTTATGGTAAATTCTGTTAGAGCGGATCCTGCTGTTGAGGGGAGAGCTAATCAAAGTTATGCTTAGCTGGTGATGAGCTCAACTGAGCAAGTGAGATTTTGTTCTTGTTTTTCTTTTGTTTACATGGTAACTGTCTCTTTCCTTTTCCCGTACAAATAAATGTCATGTAGCATAGCTGGGATGTGCTGCCTTTTATTTGCCAGAAGAAATTGCTAATAATTGAATCACTTGAACACTGAAATTTAAAGAGCAGAGTTTTCAACGGAAAAAATACTGATATATGCTACAGTATTAACTTTGTGGTATGTCAAGACCATCCTGTCACACTTATCTCCTAAAAATTATGAATTCTTTGGTTTCCATAGGAAAGGTGATGAAGTTTTCCACATGATCAATATTCACTGTGTGGATCACAGATTGTTTTGCACTGTCTCAATTGTTTTAAACATAATCTCAGTAGCAGCTTCTTTTCATAGTACAGGAAAATAATTCAGACATCAAAATGATCCAAAGTCAGCCTGACAAATATTTTTTGAAGACAACAGATTTTGAACTGGTCCTTAAACACGTGAAACCAAAATAAGTTTCATTTGTTTTTGTAGCAGCTAATTGCATAATGCGATTTAGCTTGAATGCAGGGAGCTTGAAAGAATAAACAAGTTAATAAGGTGCTGTGGGACTTGCCTTTATGGTGCGCATGTAAAGACTTGTTAAGGATAGAGGGTTAAACTAAACTAAACTGATAGGTAAAAGCTTCTGGAGGCTGTTTACAACATCCAGCTCAAGCATCCCTCCTCGCTGATTGCACACAGTTGCCGGAGAATATAATGCAGCCACTGTTTCTTCTTTTTCTCCTTTGTCTCATCAACCTGTGCCAGAACTGGCCCTTCCTCATCACGATGGCTTTCTGTATAAATTGTGGTGCTTGAAGAGTGTAATAATCATGGCTGAAAAACTAATTTTATAAGAGAAAGTATCAGCAGATCAGTATAGTTCTGTCATTTTTAATTTAAATATTAATAGTCTTGAATCAAATAGAATTCCTCTTGCAATGGTTATATCTTCGCATGCCTGTGTATATGCATGAATATAAGGCATGTGCCTAAAGGTATCTGTGTGTGAATATACGCATACACCAAAATAATGTATATACTGGCAGAGATGTGATAAGAAAAACAAATAAGGAAAACATTCATCTGCATTTACTATTCAGGCTGGCAGAAATGTAAAAGAGGAAAGACAGAAGGAGACCTAAAAGTAAATTAGAATAAAAAGTCCTTTCTACTTTGATAGTTATTAGTGCTGTTTGTAGGAATGCAGAAGAGATTTTTGTAAGTGGACATTGAGTTATGTGCATAACTCTTACCCTTTTGGGAAAACAGTCCTCCCAAATTTATTTTTAGATAACTCTTGATTGAAAATCAGCCCATTTTGTTATGGACTAGGTAGTTGTGTA
This sequence comes from Thinocorus orbignyianus, assembly GCA_013400375.1. Lineage (NCBI taxonomy): Eukaryota > Metazoa > Chordata > Aves > Ciconiiformes > Thinocoridae > Thinocorus > Thinocorus orbignyianus. The sequence continues at coordinate 85,390 of VXBW01003162.1, read as the reverse complement.
ATGTAGGCACATGACTCTTCAAAATTCAGATGTTTGCTTTAAAAAAAAACAAACTAGACCTCTCATTTTTTGTACTTGACACAGCAAAAGGAAAGGGAGTACCAGCATTGTTGTGATCTTATCTCCTTTGAAGGGTGTTCCAGCAGCATCTTAAAGGCAAAAGTGTCCTGTCTATTCCTCCTTTTCTCTGTCCCAAGGACCAGAGAATTACACAGAGACCATTTTTCCAGGTCTACATCACCCTTGTGCCAAATGAAACTCCAGGTAATTTGCTGAGGTTTTGGCTGCTTTCTGTCACTCACTGCAGCTCTTCAGAGTGTAAAACTGCCTCAGCCGTGCCATTTTTGACATCGAAACACTGTTTTAGTTGTGGACCATGTGCTAAAAATTTTCTTACTAGAGCTTTGCTATCATAAAGATATACTTGTTACCACGCAGATACTTTTTGGTGTCCTTCCACAGCATGAGGTTTCCACCTTGCTGGTAAGGAAACACAGTCACCACATCCTGGAGGAAACATCACATTCCAGCACTGCCATCAGGGTGATTTTCTCAGACTGATGATTAAGGGTCTATCCATCTCCTGCTGTTTATAAGCCCTCGAGGCTCATCATGTGAACTTCTCCAGTGTCTAAAGCTGTGTTAAGTATTCTTGTCCCTCTTGCTTCTGGAAGTACAAGGTCTATCCAAACCAGATCCTTTGCAAGCAGGGAACAATGTTGCCCTTTAATGTTTTTCCTCTTAGGTGTGTGATTTTAGAATCAGGGGCATCTAGGCAAAACATTCATTTTTTCTTTGTCATTAGCTAAGATTTTGCTTTCTTACATCAGCTAAGGCAGGGAAGTTTTGTAGTGTCCTAAAGCCTTTTCTGACTTTGCCAGTGAGCCCTCATCCATCCATCCATCCATCCATCCCATCAGATCTCTGAGAAGAAAAGAACAGTGAACTAAATGAAAAAGTTACAATCCTATTTCATCTGCCTCTCACCTTCTGAGAAGTGCACACACGTTCTGTTATTGCTCGTTACACTGATGTAACCGATGCACGTAATTATCTCAGCCGTTCTACCTTTTGGGGAAGACTGACACAGCCTTGACTCTCACCTTTCAATGAGAATTTGATCAGTTCGTGAGCTCTGTCTCTCAAGCAGGACAGTATTCAGTAGTTTTTAGAATATGATGGAAATTAATTGCAAAGATGAAAAGTGATAGAGCATGCGTGCTGATATTTATACTTGGCATCTGAATGATAAATAAATGTTAATCATGACAATCATATTCTCCTAATCCTTCAGTGATAGTGTGTTACCGTTATATCTAAACTCAAGGCCCATTAATTTTCAGCAGCAAATAACAAAGAAAATGCTCCCTGCCCCAGAGCACTTGCAATCCAAATATCACGAAGGACAGGGTTATGTGCCTCCTTAACCAAAGCCAGATGTTTGGTTTCAAGGAGGGAATTAAAATCTATTTTCACTAGGGAATTTTTCTCATGCAGAAGGTCAGCATGGGAGAAGGCACGCAGGAAGTTTCCCTACTGGCATTTGTGCTAATTAAGGGTGCAGAACAGATTCAGTAAATAACCCACTGTTTTCACAAGCCAGTAAACATTTTGGAAAGCATCTCCTCTCAAGCTTTAAATATCAACTCTCAATATCTGGCAAAATGTGATGTTTGGGTTTTTTTTAGTTAAATAGAGTGAAATAATTTTAGATGGGGGTTTTGTGGTCTAAAAACTGGAAGGACAGAAAAATTAAGTAAATACTTTTCCTCCTATTTCACAGTGAATGACCAAATATTTCTCTTCACCTGAGAATGCCAAAACCTGGTGTGAAGTCCCTTTGGCTCCAAACATCGAACCTCCTTGCTAGGTATCTCTCCTTTTTCCTGATTAGGTTTGTGAAGGTGGTCGATTGTTTCTTTTATGGATTACCAAGACAGTGAGGCAGCACAAATCTTTATTCCAAACCAAGCATTTAGATTTCTGCTTCCCCTTTCAGCACTACAGTATCATAGAGAAACTGCCAGTGTTTGTGTCAGTAGTTGAAGCTGATAGGAGGTGGGAATGATTTTCTTTTCCTGAGTACCTGGAGAAGCAAATGGTGTTGTCTAACAGAGGCAGGGGCTGCATGTAGGGAGAGATGTAGAAAGTAGCAGTTTTCCTGGCATCAGAAGGGGAAATAGCAGTGCTGAGAAAGAACATGAGGTTAGAGTATGAAGATAGAGTATGGTTCTTCCCCAGTATAACGTAAAACTCACACTCTGAGGATGGAGGCTTCCTTCTGGCTGCACAGTCCTGCAAAGTGCCCCCCTTGCAAGAGACCTGTGGGCTAACGTTAGACTTCCACTCCTCCATTACTTAGTTAATGGGTACTGATGGAATAAATCCTGCTGGCATGGTGGAAAACACTGTGCAGGGTGGAGTTTTGCTCTCTTTTATTTAACCAAAAGCTTGAGCTCAACAGATGCTTCAGATCACAGAAGTCACTTGGTGGGTGAAACCATGGAGAGTGTATACGTGTCAAAATGCAGAGTCAGAGCAGGACGTTAATAGCCTCCTGCTGAGTAATTCAGAGGGTGGTTCAGCGCTGTAGTGCCTTCTGGGCAAATCTGAATATTTGTTCAGACTTGGCTTTGTTCTGACAGACACCTGGTGCAGGGGTTCTTACAAGTAGTTTGTAATCTTTATTTAGGGGAAGGGTATGAGCACGGGCGTGCAAACCCCGTATATCCTTTGATTTTAATCACACTGATAATTTAGTACCAATCTCAAAACAGAAAGTGTTTTGAAACAACAGTTACACTTGACAGCAGGCCAGGATTTTCTTTTAAAAAAGAAAAGCATTTCCTCACTGCATACAGCGAGATCTCTGAAACTACTGGTGAATTTACTGTTTGTTCAGATTCCCTGAGAAACAGATTTGAGTTCATAATTTGTCTCATCATTACGTTCTGGGAGAAAGGTTAAAATCCTTTTCTTGCAGCCCAAGCTTCCCCTTACCTCAAACTTCCACTCCATATTGTTTTCAATCATTTGATGTTTTAGACCTTTGATGGGGTTTCTTCCCACTTAAAAAGCTCCCTACCTCCTTTGTACTTAGTAATCCAGTGTTTGTCTAGGTCAGTCACAGTTGCAGGTATTAACAGGGAGAAAAAAAGAAACAATACACCTCGCCCAAAAAATCTTACTGCATTGCTGCTTCTAAACAATCCTATTCAAGTGTTTGTACCTTCTAATCAGGTTAAAATGTGCTGTTTTTTTGCAAACCTTTCCTGAAGTCCTTACTCAGCATTCACACAGTAGGAGCTGGGTGCCATCACTTGCCTTGTCTGTAAGTTAATTTCATCCAGTGTTTCTGATTTGAAAAGGCTCCTCTTCCTTCATGAGCTTCTCTGCCTTTAGTTGAACTGGTTCAGGAGCATGTGGAAAAAATTTTCCTTTAGGTCCTTCAAGGTGGAAGCTTCCTATAAGCAGTTAAATCTAATGCATCAATAAAAGATCTTACACAAATTGTGAAATGTTTTCTGGGGTTTGGATTATCGCCTAGCTCCTGCAACAATTTAGAAAAGTCTCTCATCAGAAACACGTACTTAGGTCTGTGTGTATCTGTCTGTTTCTTGGCTGGAAGTAAGGGCCAAATCTTCTGTTGTCTAACAGTGAAAAGAGGATTGTATGTTTTGGTTGTTTTATTTTGTGCTTCAGATCTGCTTAACAGAAGCAGGTTTTGCATGTGTGTGCAAAGGTTTCACGAGGAGAAGTGGCAGTTGCATGCACTGTCCTCTATCCTTCCCATCCCTATCCTGGCTGTATGTTGGATGGGTTTAGGAGTGGTAAGAAATGGGAAGTCATCCTTCTTCTTAGAGAAGCAGCAGGTGCCTTCAGTCAAAAGTGGGTTACAGGCAGCGACACTGGCACGAACTAGTGAAGCCTGGTCACCTCCAGGGGCTGGTAACTGGTGTTTGCAAGATGTTGCTGTTCTTGAGCCCTGTGGCATTGGGTCAGCAAGGAGCTGTGAAATGGGAGTTAGTGCTGTGTTCTTGGCCTTTTGCTACAGGGTCCATCCTGTGAGACAGAGCGAAGAGGAGCTCCAGTCCCATCACCAAGTGCTGATACAGGCCAGGCAAGATACTCTTTGCTGAACAGGACCTTCAGGCGGACTTGGCTGTTGTACCCCAGGGGAGGATGCTGAGTGGGAGACTTCTTCCAAGTAGGTCTTCATTGCAGAGGGCAACACCCACCGACCAGACTGCTCTCTCAAAAATGCTTGTTTTTTAAACAAGAAGCATAATACAAAATGTCTTAGGTGGGACTTAATTCTCTGCAGCACTGGTAAATCATATACGAGGTATGATCAACAGTCATCTGGTATCAAACTCAGCTTTAGGAACTGGACTATGCCATCAAAGCACTGGAGCAAACAAGAGCTTCTCTGTGCTGAGATTGCACAAGCAGTGCTCAGTCGGAGGAGCAAGGCCAGGCAGAGGTTCAGCATGACCTCCGCCTGACTCATATTTTTTCCTCCTGTTACCAATAAGAACTTTTTCCTCATGAGTCACTTCAAGACAGTTTGTGCGTGTTCAGGGAAAAAACAAAACCCAAAGATTTTCCTGAGGAACAGTTTGTCTATGAGACAGAACGAATCACTGAATACAGTCAGGGACTGTTCTGCCTGCACAGTTGAGCTAATTAACTCTTATCACTTTAAGAGATTGGTTGTTTTACTGTCATTTGTGCACATCCCTTCACTCTTTGTGCATTTTTCTCTCTGAAACACAGCAGCAAAATAAACAAGTGTTACTATTCTACTTTTTGGATATGCATCTGAAGCTCAGGAAAACAAGGAACCCTTCAAAAAATTGCCAGTTTAGTTGTTGTCCACCCTAACATAGGCCTAGCATATGCTGGCAGAACAGTGTTTTTTCTATTCTTTTTTTTTTTTTTTTTTTTCTTAGGCAACATAAGCAAAAGCATGTTTATGGTATGGTGGCCATGGCTTTCACAAGATCACAAGGCTATCCACCACACCACCCCCCTGACTTCACTGCAGTGGCAAATTTGACCTGTGTGACTTGCTCATGGCTGCAAAAGGTCCATGGCAGGGGCAGGGAATTCAAGTCCCTGAAATCATGGACCAGAAGTTTAACTCAGAGGTGAGTAGTTAAATTTTCTGAGAAGTTCCATCTTGTGTAGGAAGTAGACAATGAAGGTGTCCATTATACATATTGGTTTTCAGGAGCTGGAACAAGTTTGTATCCTGATGGCAAGAGTGATTTATTTTGTTTTGTCTTTAGCTGCATAAAGGTTACTTCTGGCTTTGTCATAACATCTTTTGGCCTTGGTAGCCCATTTAAGGCAGTTTTGACCAATCAGCTGCAGGCTCAAAGGCAATTACATTCCTGCAGGCTTTGCAAAGATCAGGTGTGGAGAAGAGGAAAGAAACCCTAGCAATGCCCCACTAAGGGAAAGACTGTGGTTTGAGCTCAACCCTTACCAAACATCTGAAATACCACAGAAAGGGCAGTATTTAAGTCAGCCCTGATGGTGAGTTTGTTTTACTGGGAGTCACAGGCACCAGGGAGCACAATTGTGGGGCAGAAATCAGATGGAAATCAAGTCTTGTCTGAACTCGTCGTTTTCATTGGAAGCTGGCAGCATGTTTTTGCCTTTGGTTTCCTGACCTGGATCAGTTTATTTCCACTGTGAGATCCTCAGGACTGATGGCACCTCCATCCATTCCCACATTCTGCTACAGCCATAGTCTGGGCTTTCTCAGACTGACAGGCTATAATCAGATTGAAATGGTGTGAGGCTGGAAGAAGTATTTGTGAGAAATTTACTGACAGCTGATTTTGAGAGGTCAGGTTAAATGATTTAATGGTTCTCAAGCTTTAGGTCCGGTACATCTACGGAAAGGAGTGCTGGCTTCTGGAGCACGGAACAGCTTTTGTTAGATTCCCATGGAGCCCAGATGCACAACAGTCCTGCTTCCTGCATGCAAACCAGTCTGTCTTGAAACGTCATGACCATTCTGGGCATCTGAAATAGTGATTACTTCATAGACAAAATAATCCAAAGAAAAAAGAAATGTTCCATCAACTTCAATTTGACCTTTCTGTGTCAAAATCCTAGCATGAAGACGAACAGGATCTTCTAAGTGACTAATTAAATCAAAAGAAATAAATGCGTAAAAAGCCTGATGAGGAAGCCTGCTGTCAGCCACAATATTCCAGTTACTGACAGTGCAGTCTAGGAGAGTCAAATCCCATCTCTAAAAGTCTGCTTCTTGATCTTATAAAATTATCCGTGAATGAATTTTGACATGGCTTTTATCGGCACAGCTCTTCTTTGTATAAAATGCATACTTCAGATCAAGTGTAGCTGCAGAAGATATAAACAACAGAGCCAGGAGAACTGATCATCTCCAGATGACTGGGCCAGGAGGACTGTGATGGGCTTCTTCCAGAGTGGAGTCCAGCTCGCTACCAGCACCACACAGCCAGGGCTTTCATTCCATTAGACATCTCCTTCTCTGTTCCTCTCTCTGTTGTCCTTCCTCACCACCAAAGCAAGAGTGAGCAAATATTCTACTAGGGTCCTAAGATAATATGTAGTTGAAAGGAATATTTGGGAAAGAAGGCAAAAAATTTATCACTGAAATACACCAATGGTTACTAAAAATGTATTTACATGAAATCAGCCATGCGTGTACAGGTGGCTGGTTTTCCAAAATGATCAATGAATCTATCTAATTTCCCTGCAGGAGACTCTCTATTGTCTTGTGCTGATTAAGTGCAACTCATTCCAGCAACCACAGCGATACAAAGAGCACGTGCTACTGCCTGGGACGCAGGGCCTCAAACTTACTGCAGTTAATGCAGTGCAAGAATGTGTCTGGAAGATGTGAAGATGGTTGTACAGGGCATGGGATGTGCATGCTTAATTGCCTGAGAGGTCTCCTCCAGTATCTGTGTTGCTAAAAAGTAAGTTGCCGTGTGCCTAAACGGTTGTAACAGAAGAAATACTGCAGATGAGAATAAAAACCTCAAATAATTGGCAAATTACAAGGTAAATCCTGAAAAACACATGGCTTCTGTCTGCATTTCTTGTTTCAGCTGAGCACCCACTGACTTTATGTACAGTTTTGTTTGAAAAGGAAGTTCCGCATATTCTGTATTTAGGAACCGTTTCATTCACTTCTGCAATACAGTTGCAACTCTCTGTTGGTTGCCTCACCCTAAACGTAAGCCTGCTACAGCTGCCAGACTCCAAGACTGAGCTGTAAATACCCAAAGTTGTATCCATGTTTTTTAATAGTCCTAAAGATGTGCAAGGATACTTGAGTCTTTCAAAACGGCGATGTTAGTTCTTTACTGCAATTTGGAGGATCATACTTCAGCCATAGAAGTCCTCAGTGGTGAAGATGATGACATTTGTTTTATAGCTAACTCCACAGAGCAGCAACTATTTAAGACATATGGCAAACCTATCCAGCAATTTTGGATTGTAAGTGTGAGATCCCAGATGCAATCCATTTCGGATGCCAGTCCGGAATTACCTATATTTGAATTTTGCCAGGACATATGCTTCTTGCAGAAGATGCCAAATCATTCCTAAGGTCTATAGATTATTTTTTTTTGTTGTTAGTGCTAGCTGAAAAAATTTCAGTTAAGACTTTTTTTTTTTTCTAGAAAATTTGGATAGTTTTTTAATAATAATACAAATATAAAAGACCATGAAGAAATATTTCTATTTGAAAACTGAACTTCATATACTCAACTCCTCTTTTTTTTAGTGGTGGTTTTGAGTCAGATTGCATTCTCTGTGCAGCCTACAGCCAGGGTCTCCCTGTCGGCTCCCTGTACTGACAGGAGATGTAGATGGTGCACCTGGGGGATACAGTCTGATCGCACAACCTGTTGCATGCAGGAGAAGGGTGTTAAAGTAAACATTATCCTTAAGCATAGGAGCAATGTTTCCAAACCAAAAAACATTTTTGGTTTTTTGGGTTGGTTTGTTTGTTTTTTTTTTCTTTGGTTTTGTGATTGAAATGCTCTCCTCTACCCATTTTCTCCAAAAACCTTTTACAACTGAAGTTTGGGCAAGCCTAAATTTTTCCTTTGTTTGTTTGTTTCTTCTTGTTGTTGTTTTGTTGGGGGTTTTTCCCCCCCATTGAGCATGATATATTATGTTCTTAGCCAGAAGAACAGCTCTCAAGTGTCTCAACACGACATGGAGCCCTGCCAGAGGAGCATCTCTCCTGTTTGCCCTGCTCTCCAGGACCCCAGATTTCCTACCTTGTGAGTGCCAACAGGGTGATTGCCCAACATTGTTTTACAGAAGTGGTATTACTGATACTCTGAACATACCCAAATGAGAGAGTTTGTGGTTCTGGCTCCCTTACATCTGGCTCTTTCATCTACATGAAATTGTCTATAATACAGTAATACATATTTAAGTGCTGGTCTGAACATACTGCCTCAGCTCCGAGAACTGTACCTGTGATTTTCCATAGTTCAGTGTCAGCTCCTAATAAAATATCTTCTTGTGTTTACTCCTTTTTTTTTCGCATGAGTCAAGTGATGTTGCACTGAAGTTACTGTCCCTCACTGTAAAGCTGCAGGCACATCTGTCTTGGGACAATGTGTTCATGATTTACACAATGAAAAGACAGGCACTTTGGTTTCTCAAATCTCCTGATTCATGCTCTGCCTAATAAGGTTCTTGTTTGCCTAGCACTGCTCTGGATTATGTGATGCTGAAATTGAAATGAAATGAGAAGCACAATGAGAGCAGCTAGTGAAACACCTTAAATTTAGGAAAAGTCATTGATGTAGACTTTGCTTTTAGTCTTAGCTTGTTTTCAACGTATAAAACTGAAGACCTAAAAAATAATATTACTTGGTGTGTGGGGCAGAAATGAAATTCAAGATGCATATACCTGACATTTGAGGTATGTAAATCTGGCTCCTAGCTGTCAGGTGTTCAAGGTGTGAGAGGGAATAAGTGCTCAGAAGGATAAACACAGACTAAACGAGCAATTTTGAAATGCCTTTTTCTCAGAGTCAGGCAGGGGGTGGGGAGCCAAGCTGGGCAGGTAGAAGAGGCAGGTTCCCCAGGGAGAGCACCAAGGAGAGAGAACCCGGCAAGATTCCCACCGGAGCCTCTTTGTTTCTGTTGCCAGTAGTTATCATCTGCTTGCAAAAGGTAAAAAAACAGAGCACCTTTTCCCCTAATCAAAAAACCTGCATGTAAGGACAATCGAGCTCTACCGTCTTGGAAACGAAGCTTTACTGAAGGGCTTATCCAGGATGGGCGATGCAATGGCCAGGGTCACTCTTATTTCTGTTCTCGTCCTCTGGGCAGCCACACGGCAGGGAAGGGGAAACGAAATTACAGGTGAGTGATGCAAACCCGGCCAGAGAACCACGGCTGTTGCGTAGGACAGCTTAGTTTGGATGTGGGATGTCTTTTTATTTGAAATAAACTGGCCAAGGTGACCGCTCTCCAGAGAACTGGCAACGTCTCAGCAACCATGTAAAAATCCTCTGTTGATAATTAAACAAAGGAAATCTAACCAAGCCGAAACACCACCTTTGTCCCCAGCTCTTCATGCCCAGGCGTAAGCTTTGCCATTTCCTCTGTGCCAGAAAGAATGAGTAGGATTCCTGCTTTGTGTTCAGAAATGTGCACATTTTTCTGAAAATTGTCTTTAAATTTAAACTTCTGGAGGAAATTATGTAGTAATGTACCTGGCAAATTCCTAGAGATGCATAAAATGAGGCTGTAGAAGACATGTTTCATCTATGGTATGGGCGGTAATTTGGAAAATCCTAACTCTATTGCGAGTTTGTAACTGCCAAATTAAATCCTAATTTGCTCTTAATTTCTGGTTTGGTTTGTTTAGATGAGAAAAGATCGTGATTTTTAGCTGCTTTTTGTTGCTTTTTCTTTTTTTTTTTTTTTTTATTTAAGTGGTTTTGGAAGTCTCAGTTAAAATACAGGACAAAGTCACGTTTGAAAAAGAGACTGCTACAGACAGGCTCAGCAGAACACCCATTCTAGTACCATTTAAAGTCAATGGTGTTGACTTTAAAAAGGATTTGGAATACTCAGAAAAAAAAATATTAAGCCTTTAATCTACTTTTCTTCATGTGTCGGAGCCTTTGCATTTTAAAGCTGAGTTTGAATCTGCCCTCTGTGAACCTGTTCCAACAGATTACTTTTAAGGTTATGTCAAGACAAGAGAGGGGCTTGTCTCTAGCTCTTGCTGTTCTCCAGCAAGAAAAAGATTATGCAGCTTGCAGCTTGCTGTGGCATTTCTGAGCAGTGAAGTTTCCAGAATTACAGCAAAGTCTGTGCCATGAATGCTATCAAGCATTTTTTTATTGCTGATTTTTTAATCATGCTCTCAAACCTGATCTGGGTTTGAGCTTGAATTCTAAGCAGCCTGTTCCTATGCAGGGTTCCCTTTCAGCCTTTGCTCTCAGTATTTGTTTCTATTAATAAGGTATTTGCTCTAATTGTTTCTGCTCTTGCTTAACAGAATAAAACATACTTTCTCTGACAGTGCTGAAAGCTGGTGGTTACTAAGAGAAAAGCCTAAAATCCAGAGATGCTAGGTCTAATGTAGCCCTACTAATGTCAGGTGATTGACTGCCTTCTCCTGCTTTGCAATTGACTTCAGCTTTGTGTTGCTGGAAACAACAGCCCGTGCATTTTAATTCCATTTGATAGTGCCATAATCCCATAGATGGGGGTAATGAGAACAGAAAGCCAATTTACTAAAGAGCCCAAATTGATCTAAGCCACATCACTCAGCAGGAAATTGCTGTCAGCAAATAATTGAACGCTGTGAGTGTCAAAGCTTGTTTTAAACTGGATAGAGTGATGGATGATGGCAAGGTTGGCAGTGCTGCACCTTTCCCTCTCACCTTCAGGCTAATCCCTTCAAGTGAGGGTATCTTCCTGTACCTCCATAGCCATATCTCAAACCTTCTCTTTTGGCTTTGGCAGCCTCATTCTATACCTAGTATCAGTGTTTAAATAGGAAATATGATTTCATATCTGCTCTGACAGCTGTAGCTTCTAATTATAAACTGTATCTAATTCTATACTATTTTATTCTCAGTTTCATACCTGTATTTATATTGCACATTGCTGTAGAGCCTAAGCCAGCTCAGCTGACTCTGGAATTTTTAGCTTTCCAGTGCTATGTCCTTACTGCAGCCGCAGCTCTGCATGGATATCACGAATCTTCAGTGCTCTCCATACTCGGTTGTTCTCTTCCCATGCCTGTTTTGCTCTAGCCATGCTAATATGTCAGCTCTCAAGAAATGGAGGGGTCGTGGTGATGAGGAGCCAGGCTGAACTCTTCTTCCTTACCTGCCCTACCCCCTCTAACATAATTTTATACTATAGCAGTTTGATTCCTTAATACAATAGTTTCTTTTTCTCATTTCTATAGAACAAAATTCATCCGGCTCCTCTCATTTTCCCTGATCGCCGACAGACGCTTGTGCATTTTCTCCACATAGAGGGTAGATCCAAAATTATTTAGATACTCCTTCCATTCCAGCTGGGGGATTTAGCCATTCAGGTCCCAAACTAACTGGGGGAAAAAACCTAAAGTTGAAACAAGGGCTTTTTTCTCCTATGCCTACATGCATAGAAACATTTTCTGGAATTGGTGTTCTTGGATAATTCTTAACATGTGGCAAAGGAATGCTTTACAAAATGCAGTGACAGCTACCTGTTTCTTGCAAAGCACAAGTGGTAATCAATCAAATGCACTGGATAGAAAGCAGCCCTCGATCTCTGATTTCTGCTCCAAAGCCCACATTTGTTCTCTTTTCCCCTCTCCCAGGGAGATATCCTCAAGTTAACCAGAGGAGGGAGGCCACCTTCCTTTCTCTGGCTCACTTCACCTTCAGTTCACTCCTGTACAGCCACCTACCTGCCACAGCTGGGTATGGACTTTCCTGGCCCTGGTCAGACCTCCATCCTGCCCACTGGGGTCCTCTCCTGAATCAGGCAGGTGTGGGTTTCAGCCTCTCATCTTGAGACAGGCTGGTGTCTTCCTGTTCCTCATGACCACCTCCTTTCACTCTCTTCTTAGGGACAAAGAACCACCCTGGTGCTTTTTAGGCTGCTGTCTCTGTCTTCAGGGACTAGGCACAGAGCTGCCTTGCTTGAAGCTGGGGAGGAGGAGATAGCAGGGAGAGGGGTTTTCTAGATATGCCCTTATTCTTGATGTTTTCCTGCTGACCTGCTCCAAGCAGCAGCACAGGGCTCCCTGGAGCCTGCTGGGAGGAGCCTCTTGGTTTCTCACACACCCTCTGTAGCACACCCCAGCATCAAACTCTGCCTTTTGCTGCAGGATGAAGGCATAGATGGGTTAGACAGAGCAGGGCTGGACTCCCAAGGGCCTGATGCTCTCCCTGGCTCTCGGCAGACACAAGTTAGTTACAGCTGAGAGGGAAGGCTGAGGCTGGTCCATGGTCAGTCCCAGCTGCCTTTTCCTTTCTCTGCTCTTCCAAAGCGCCCATGTCCGTGAGGAGGTGTCTGTGCCTCTGGGAACTGCACGAAGCAAATCCAGTTTGATTCATGGCCTTTTGAATATCTAAGGCAGGGGATATCTTCTTTCAGGCTGTTCTTATTTGAACAGTTCCTAGGATTAGGGTTGGAGGAAGACCTTCTGCGAGATTTGGTTGAGCCAGCTTGAGGGACGTATCATGGCATATGGTGTCTATCCCATGCATTCTTCTGGACTGTCCTTGCACTGCAAATGAACTGTTCTGTTCAAAGCTCTTTTGATAGTCCTGTTCAAATTGCACATACATCTTTTGTTTAGCTGGAAAGTTAAACATGATAAAAGCATTTTATTCCTAAGAACTTGACCTTTTTTTCCCTTGTTTTTACATGTTTCATCTTTTCATGCAGGAGATGAACTGTACAAATAAGATAAACTGTAATATTTTAATTTTATGCTTGTTGTGTATACTATGTTAGCTTCAGTCTGGCTGTTGTCTGGCTCCAGTCCCCTCAGAGCTCTCAGAAATAATAATCCTGCCATACTTGAATCCCTGCAGCTAATTAATAATTGCCCCTATTGAATTTTCTTTTGCTTTGTCTAAAGGATGATACAGGCATTTTAATTCTACCCCATTCTTTCCCACATGGGACACAGGGTGACTCACCCTCTCTGGCTTCTATGACATCTCATTAGGAGACAGCCTGATGTCTGTGACGTGACTGTAGTTTCTTGCTGCTAATTCTTAAACTCCATCTGGTTTTGTTGCTGTGGTTGGTTGTGTTTGTGGTAGTTTTCTTTTTTTTTTTTTTTTTTCTTTTTCTTTTTTTTTTTTTTTTCCTGATCCTGCTTGTTTCAGTTTTAAGTAAAGCATGTAACAAGTTCACTCCTCATCATGACTGGTTTCAGAATTCCAGAAACTGAGTCCTGTTCCCAGACTTGCATGAAATTATGCAGCTAATGAACTTATTACTGACTTCGTTTATACTGAAGTCAACAGTACTACGGCAGCTCTCGAAAGGGCCTGGTCTGGCACGGTCTGCTACAAATGTAGATAGGCAACATAGGAGCTTCAGGTAAAGAATACCTTTTGTGTCAGATACCTGAAAGTTCTTCCCAACGATGCATGACTGCCCAGTTTTAGCCTAGGGTGATGTCTGATGGATGTCTTATTCCAGACATCTACTGTGACTCATCTGCCCATGAGTTCCTCGCCCTTCATTCCCTTTATAGTCAGAGGAGAAAAATTAACAACTTGGCAGCGTAAGCCTGGAGTGGATATCTTAAGTACTTGGATTACTCTGTCCTGGAAGTGCCTATTCTGCTCTATTGTTAATTTTTATTAACATATATTAATTTCTTTTATACTTACTTGAGTTAAATTGTCCTTTATCTGCTTTGCACCTGAAGGCACTGAGAGCTCTTTGAATTTTCTGCCAATCTGCATCTTTTTATGATTGAAGTGATGCATATGACAAGCAGTCACTACTAATTCTTTCTTCTTTCTATTTTCTGAAGTGATGTTCTTCCTAACATCAGCCTTCCTGGAAATCATTCATCTGAGTTGGTTCTGTCACTGCTTTCTCATAATGCTGTTTTAAAGTGGAAATTGTAGGGAACCTATGCTCTGGGGTGACAAGTTAGTGCTGACCCCTTTCTTTCTTGTTTGTTTTTCTCTTCTTTTTTTTTCTTTTTCTTTTTTTGGCCTCCCTAGAAAAAGGCCTCTCTTTGCTAGGATACCATCTGTGCAACTATAACTTGACCAAAAATGTGTTTAAAATGGTAGCCTACCAAAAGTCCTATGAGAAAAGCACTTCCTGTGGAGGTTGGATACCATGGATGGTGTGTCCCCGGACGTACTATAGAACGCAGTATCGTACTGTTGAAGTCCCTGAAACCATCACTCTTACAGATTGCTGTGAAGGATACGAACAAGTTGGACTCTACTGTTCTTTAGGTAAGTTTTACTCAGAGTAATAGTTGAAATAAATGGAAGAAGATTCACCTAAACTGAGACATGTAAAGGCTTAATTCAGTTCTGGGCAATTTTTGCCTGTTCGCTGACATCGGTGAGTCTGCAAAAATCTACAGTAAACTTGGTCCAACATGATAAGGAGTAGACATGAAAGATTGAGACTCCCGATTCTTGTTCTTTCCTACCCCTAATAAGAAATTCACTAAAGATCCAGGTGAGCATGACGAAGGCACCTGCTTGTTACCCCTACAAGGGCTCATCACTTGTCCTGGTTCAGGCCAGTGTCTGTGGCCAAGTGCAGTAACTCACGTAGCCATGCCTGGTGCTGTGTGTGTTCTGGCTGTGTTTGCATTTACAGTACAAGCTTTCTTCTCAAAAGTAATTCAGGATGCACGAGGATAAGCTCTCCTTTGATTTGAAGCAGGAGGGTCAGTTCCCAGGATGCAAACCCAGTTTTAGTGTTAATTTAAAACAGCCCGTGGCCTCAGGACAAATTGGTACCAATGGCTTTCTGATGATAACTACATTAGTTATTAGATAACCCATTTTCTCAGGGCTTCCTTGATTATCCCAGGCCATGATGGAGAACTGGAAACTGGTGAACCTTTTGGTGAATCTGATCTAACTTCTGAGTTAACAAGATTATACTTGAGAAGACTTAAACGTCTTTGACTCAAGATGGAAGCTTTTTCCCCTTCCCATATCAGGGCTACCAGCTGTCAACAAGAAATTGCTAATTTTTAGAAGTCATTGAGTCATAGGCAGAAAGGATTCCTTAGGGAAAAGGAACATCTTTATTTTATTTTTAATGGAAAAAAAATATTTTATTTTTTAATGGATGAGGCCACATTGTTTGAAGCTGAACAGGCATAGTGGATTAGCTAGGCCAGCAATGAACTATTTCAGCATCCACGAAACTTCTGCAGGACATAATTTTGTCTTGTATTTTCAGTATGACATTGCATTTTCTCCATTTCCCCTTTTCAAGTTATCCTCCTGGAATTTACATAGCCTCAACACTGTAACAAAAGATCAAAAAGGAAAGATCCTATTGCATCCCAGGCCCTCGCTTTGGGTCAGAAGACTTGGGTGACTCAGCTCTGTGGGAATGTTCCCAAACCTGCTCCTGCATCGGATCATATAACGTGACGTGAGAGGGTATGAGCCATATGTCTTGTCATGGGATCTGTAAAGAACAATGTGTTCATCCCACTTCTTTAGTTTGCTTCAGAGCATTGGAAAATGAACCTCCAAATAGTTTTAGCAAGTTATTTCCTCATCAGTTCCTAGTAGAATATAGTGTCTAGCAGGAAAATCCCTTTAACAGAAAGATGGGAAGATGGAAGTGGTCATTTTCTTTTACTTGTTCTTAAAATGATTGACTAGAGAAGAGGAACGAAAGAATAAATAGGTATACATCATCCCTCATTTATTATATCCTGCAATTGTTTAGCTCTGTGGCTGTTGTGGAGTGTCAGCTAGGGCAAAATTTGACCTGGAAGTTATAGGATGTCCAGGCAGTCTTCTCAGTCTGGCGTCAGAACCACTGTTGATCATATGCTTTTTACAAGAAGCTGTTCCGTGCTGGGTAAAAATGCTAGTAGACATAATTAGTGTAGAATAGTCACTGCAGTAAGGTCTTTTTGATATACACCCATGTGCATACGTGTGTGCACGTACGTATCAAATGACAAGGCTGAGAAGCAATTGGAGAAAATTGCTTTTGGATTCTGTTGTAGTAGGAAATAGCTGTCTTAACAAAATGTTGAAGAGTCACTAGCTAGTTATGGTTGTCTCTATTTGCACAATACAATAAGAGTGATCAGGATTTTCAAGGTGTTTCAGAACCTCTGAAAATCAAGAACGTCATCGTGGGTTGGAAAAAAAGGCATACTGGTAACGCTTTAAGTATTTTTTCCCAGTAGAATTCCATGCCTTTTAAAAGCATCTCTAGGGATATTTTAGGCTTAAGAACTGTTGATGAGTTTATTTCATGTAACATTAACAAGTCTGTAAATCTCTTGTAAAGCTTAGCTGCAGAATTTCCGCTCTGCCCTTGCCACATATTGATGGGCACCCTGGGCAGGTTTGCCCATGAAATACTGTGGTCGCCTTGACTCTTTTTCCTGTCAGAGTTAATTTGGGAATATTTGAAACCATGAAAGGATTTGCATGGCTTCTAGGTGATTTCTGTGTTTACATTATTCCGGTATCTTTGCTTTTCAGGGCATTAGTCATAAATTCTGTGAATGGTAATGCACTGTCTAGACACAGTCTTAAATAAATGATGAAAGGAGAAACTGGAACTGCTGAAATTACTGCACAGCGTGCTGTTGAACTACTGTTATTTTCTTCTTGACGTTATCCATGCTGGCATGCTCTCCATCCTATTAGGAGTGGAAAGGTCTGCGTGACCGTGACCTTTCACAGTAACCTGCTCCTGGCCACTCCCCACCTTTTCTTCCTAGAAGGAAGCATTTGCCCCTGCCTGGGATGGGGCAGGTCCTAGTTTTCTTATTTCTTTACCGTGAGGGAAAAACCACCTAGTTTGTTAGTCAAGTTACTCCTGTTGTTCTCACTAGTTGCCCGTCAATCCAGTAGGGTAGTATTGCATGCACAAATGGCTTTTTTAAAATAGAATTTGCCAAGTTAAGTATCTAAAAGCTAGGAAGTTCTATAATTAATTCTAAAGGTAGAATTAGATAAAACCAGTTGTTGTTTCCTCTCTTTATGCCTATGCATGCGTATTAGTAAATTCTTAATTACCTGATCTGGCGCTGCCTTGCTCCGAGGACCACGCTTCCCTCTGGTGCTCAGGGACGATGGAGCCCCTCTAAGAAGCTTCCCAACAGCACATCATCTTGACCTCCGTGTCTGGTGCGTGGTGCAGTGCTCTGCTGAGCCTCTCTGAATAGACCCAGGGTCACCCACAGACGATAATTTCTCTCTACAAAGCCTGTGGAAAGGAAGGGATATTCTCTGCCTTTTGCAGATGGGCAAGAGAGCTGCAGAGAGATTGGGATCAAACCATTTGGCATACCCACTCTCAGACACCTTGGGTGTGGTTTGAATTTTTTTTTCCTTTTTTTTTTATTAAATATTTTGATTTTCAGAGAGCTTAGCACTGCTTTTAACACCTTGCATCATTGGAGCACAGAGCCTCGTGTCCTCGATGGTGACTATGAGCAGTGCCCTGGTTGCTAAGCAGGTCCTAGGGCCGCAGGTCAGGTTCTTGGACCTGCAAGACCCATGGCTCTGAAAGGTTATTACTAATTTGTTATAGGAAACTTTCCTAGCATCTTGCAACGGGTTTTTTTTTTTTAGGTAGAGAAAGAGTCCAATTCTCCAGGCTAATTTCCAGCTACTTGAATCAGCAGTGTGGCTCCTTCTCCTGGTGGCTGGTTTGCTGCCCACCTTCCACCTTATTGTGTAAGATGAAACCAGAGAGCAACATGAAGGAGGTTCCTTCCTTCTCTGCCATCTAACCCTGCTGGATCCCCAGCACAGGGACCAAAAGAGTGCATCAAGATGTGATGAAAGCTGTTTTTTAAGCACATGTATACAGAAATGTGTTGAAATAAGGAAGATCATACAACTTTAATCCTGGAGTTTTGTAACTTGAGAGCTCTTCATTTGCAATGTTAAGGCCACATTTCAATCAGAGCATGCTTTGTGTGCTTAACTTCCTAAGGTTTTCCAAAAAACAACTGTAAAGTTAAAATCCATTCCTTTTAAGTGCCCAAGGTAAATCCTCAGCAGGGCTGGGACCTTTCAGAACCTCTGTGCAGATATTTGCATGCTGGATCTAACCAGAGAGATGGGGACCTGCAGCACAGTTGTCCCCGCTGCTTGGGCTGTCACCAAAAAGCCAAGGGACAGCTCTGTCACGGGGGGCATGTGGGCGGTCTTGCAGCATCCCCCTGGAGTGGGAAGGGGAATACCTCACCCAGAAGCAGATGTTTCTGACTCCTGCAGTCTAGGTAACTTGTGTGACCACAGCAGCTGCAGAAATAAGATTAAAGGTCTCAGATGGTACGCCCCTTCCTGTTCTCCATGGTGTCTGCTTATGGGCCTCCTGTCCAGGAGTTGTCTTAGCTCTTTTTGAGCCCACTGAAACAGTTGGCCTCAGCACCCTCCTGTGCTGAAAAGCTGCAGAAGTTCACTCCCCCTTGGTTAAAGAAGTGCATACCCTTTTAATTACTGTGGACTCATGGTGAATACCAACTCCGTTTTCACCTTGCCCTCAGCTTCCAGGATATTGTAAACCTTGACCCCACTCCCCTCAGCCTTCTGTTCTCTGCAGCAAGAAGTCCCAGCCTTTTGGTAGTCTGTCCTTGCAGGTTTTCTGCTCCATTCAGCTACTCGCCCTACCTTTCCTGGCTGCATTAACCCAGGGGGGAGGAGAGGTGCCCAGAGTCACATCTGAGCTGCAGACTCACCATGCATCCCTGCTGGGTCTCCACTCATTGCTGGTTCAAGTGCCAAGGGGGCAGAGCATACCCACGTCACGGTGCTGCTGGTGGGATGAGCCCATCAGGGGTCGCAGTGGCTAAATTTCATTAAGTTTATTCTGAGCATACACAGACTGTTTTTGTCCTTAGAAGGCCAGGCTCCCCTATCATCCAACAGCTGCAGCCTTACTGAATTTCAGCTCATGGCTCTTGAATATGTTCTAGTGCATGATATGTCTTTTCAAGAGGAAGATTCTTAAATATTTGCCAGATGCTGAACTAGCACATCCTGATGATGCCCTCCGTCCTGATTAGCCCCTGGACAGGCAATCAGGATGGAAAACATCCATCTGAGCAGGTAAAGTCTAGCAGTGCTGAAAGACCCTGCAAACAGGGTCTTATGATGAAAACTGCCAGTCTGCCTCTAACAGGCTTTGCCATGAGCTCTTTCTATAATCTCATAGATTTGTCTCCACCTTCTGATGCCTGAGACGAATGCAGGGTTTGGATCCTGGCCCTGCCGCACCCTCTGGATGAAACCTGGCCCCTGCAGGTAGAAGGAGGGAGAGGAAGGGGGCTAGGGCTGAGCTAATGGTGTCCCTCAGCATCTATCTCCTGGGAGATCCCCCCATCCTGCGGTCACCGCAGACCCAACAGCTCTCAGTGCAGGCAGGCTGGTAACTGAGCTTTCGTTGCTAAGGACTGGGTGCTGCATTTCTGCTTCTGTAGGTTTATGCAAATAACAGAGGAGAAAAGCCTATGCTTCATCCAACTGACAGAGGAGTTGGCTGGCTTGCTCCCCAGTGCTGGCAGCATTGCTTAGTAGGTGACTGTCCCCAAGATGATTGAAGTGGAGAGCATAAATTGAATTTTCAAAGTGCATCTGGTACAATTAAGCTGAAATGTGATGTGAATCCATCTCTGTTTCTGCTGATCCGAAAATGATGACCTTTTGATTTTAGATAAATGGCTAGTGTGGCATTCCGCCAGGATTCAATAGTGTTTTCTGAGATTCCATGTGACTCATTAAATCTTTTACACCACAGTAAAACACGCCAAAAAAAGATGCCAGTGGAAAAAGCTGCTTTGAACTTCAAACCTGCTTGAACTGTGCTCAAATTGCAAAGCTGGAGGGATTTAAATGCTTGTGTCAAGCTTATCAAGATCCACCTGGTTGGAATAGTAAGGAGTACTGGTGATGTACCAACACAGGGAAATCCCTTGGTGCTTGTGTCTATGCAAGCTCCTGGTGAGAGGGGCTGGCAGGATGGAAGAACTTCCCAGACAGGGCAGGCAGAGGGGCTCTTTCTTGCCCTTTTCCAGTGGGTGGTAGAGTTTCCTAATTTGCTGCCCAGAGCTCTGGTAGCTCTGGTCTAACACCAACTCTACTTGAAAGATGCTCACAGCCCTGTTGAAGCAAGTGGTCACTGACCGCGTGTGCACAAAGTATACACACAGAGTGTATCGAATACACAATATAAAAGACTATGAGAAAGTGCTGTCCCATGTAAATCTTCAAAATTACACCTGCAGTTATGCTGCTGAGAGGTCTCAACTTGGTGTCTTCCCTGTTCTCCAGCCTGTGGGTTTGGACAGGTTTTTTGACAGAAGTGTGGACCCCCATCATTAAGCTATGTCTATTTAATTACCTTTCAGAGACCTTTGACAGGCCTATTTTGGGCCCCCCAGAAGACACAGACCATAGTCTTAAAACTGTTGGTCTTAATAACCTATTTCTTTATGCAAATATGACTGCATGTCTAGTGGATGACTTTAATTGCCAAATCAATTAAATCAAGCGTTTGTAGAACCAAAAATCTTAGGCAGGAAATTAATGGAAAAGAGAAGTCCTTTAGGCTGGCTGGAAGGATCAGAGCTGAGCATTACTTGGAGCTGTGTTTGAGAGTGCGGGTGAAAGCAACGTTCCTGGAGCTTAGAAATACTTTCTTTTTTTTTCATCTGGAGAAGAGCATGTGCTGTCATTGAGCCAAGACCGCTGTCTGCCCTTGGCTTGGGAAGCAGTAACCTTCTGCTTTAGCTGCTCTCTCTGCAGGGCTACCGACCTGCCAGGATGGCTAGCTGGCTGGTACGGAGTGGCTGCTGCCAGACTGCAGACTACAGGTTCAGTTCTGCTCTCCTCCTCCTCTGTGTAACCCACTTGGCTGAACCTGAGAACAGCATTTTGTCTCTGCTCTCATGCAATATCTTCAATCACTATAACTAAGGGTTAACTTTGTCGCAACAAAAGGTTAAACGAAAACTCACGATTTCTAGCTTAGACACGACCTATTTGCTTTGATCATTACACGTTACTTGGAATAGTCATAGCTGACATCAGACGCACTTTCTGTTTTGTAGTGCTTTAATGCCTCCACATTTAGAAACTAACTAACTGCGTATCCATCCATCCATCCATAATTATTAATGGAAAATTGTCAATTCAAAATTTCTGTTAGAGAAATGTCATGAATGAGAGAAAAATCTGAGAATATCTATGCTCTTGAAATGAAGTAATGGTATTTTAGGCCGCTATTTTCTCCGCATGAAAACCTCAGAGCAGATACACTTCTAAAATGGGGAGGAGGTGTTTGTTGTAAATTACATAGCACAATTTTATGGAAACAATTTTCTATATTGTTATTCTCAGAAATGTTTTTGTTACTTAGCACTCAATAGATCCAGTGTATTTTCCTCAAGACCTGGTATTTGTCCAATGGAGAATATGGAAACATCTGATTATCCTTGCACGTTCGATACTGAATGTCCAGGGCTTAAAAAATGCTGCAACTCATCCAAAGGAGCAGGCTGTGTGGATCCAATGCCAGAGGGTATGTTACTGATAAATTCAAGACTGCTTCTAATAGAAATATGCTTAATTTTTCCTTCTGAGGGTGGGAGTGGGCAGGAAAACTGTTACCATAGCTCATCATAAAACAAATACGGGAATCTGCTTTGGATCAATTCCAGGATACTCAGCTTCAGTACTTGCACCCAGGAGCACTGAACAGTGTGTGGGTGCTGTGGATCCAGTGGACCTTCCTTGGCTTCTTCGCTGGTGCCACTGCCCGTGACATACAGCAGACAAGGCTGTAGGTGATGGCTGTGCATGGGCTCTTCATAATTTCAAAGTTAAAGCTTGCTTCGATTTCTCAGAGCTTTCCTATAGCTCTGTCGCTTTCTATAGCATCAGACCTCAGATGACTTAGCTGTTTTGTTTTGTGTGCTTCAGGAAGAACATTCTGGTACAATGTGACAGTGCTTGTGAAAATGGATTTTAATGAATTAATCAGAGTGGATTCCTACCTTCTGAATCATTCACGCCTTTTGCACTCCATGGTATGTACAAACACGAATGCTCCTGTGTGCTGCTTGTTGCGTCCCCATTTCAGTTAGTCAGTAGCCACCACTTGCTCCAGCCCATGGGGGATCTCATAGACCTCTATGCTGCACATAATGTCACCAGCCAGTTGCTCCCCCTTTGTTCCACCAGATAATTGATCTATCAGCTGCTTTAGTAAGTTTTTCAGGTCTCTTCCGAGGGTAATTTAAAAACATTCTGAAATACAGGGTTTTTTCCTGCTTAAGCAATGTTTGCTCCAGCTCTATCTCAGTTCATTTTGGGTTTATGACCAACAGGGTCTAGATTTCAAGACCTGAAGAGTCTGATGATTTCTGATAAGGAGTTTTGAGTTAAATCTTTCAAGAGACAAACGTGATCTATGGCACTGGGACCTACATGGCAGATGGACTCAACAGCACCAGAAGTTTCACTGTGGAACCCCAGGATTATGGCAGGGGACTATGTCTGGGTTGAGGGCATTTTGTTGTCATTCTTCCCACAGAAGCAAGGTGTTTCTTTTGCTGTAAGACCGAGGCTTTGCCTCTTTCATGGATTAGCAGTGGCATTAGAAACAACATGTGCATGGCCATGTGACAGCAGCACAGCATGCCTGTCCCCAACACAGCAGGTAGGAAGAGTCCAAGGCAACCAAGAAACACACAGCCCTAGCAGAGGAGTGAGGCACGCCTCCAGAAAGGAGAGCCTTCAGGAAGAACCAGACTGCAAACTAAAGCCACACTCAGACAGGCGAACTCACTCTGTCCTCGAAGTGGTATTTAAGGAATGATGAACTAGGACAAAGCCCCTCCAGGTGGTAAACCCAAAGCATTTCCCTAGTACATATCACCATGCCATGGAGAAAGCCAGGCTTGTATGTATCCTTTGAAAGGTGGCCAAGATGGAGATTGCCATAGAAACCCTTGTCCCACCATCAACCAGCACTGGCAGGTAGAATAGAAAGTAGCAGTAGCACGAGGGTGTTCCATGAATTTACTTCATCCTCCTACCTGAATTCACCCTTCTCATATCCATAAAAAGCAGGAAATCCTGGTCCTGTCACTGTATAGTAAGAAACAGAGGGCGATGATCTACCAAGACTTTTGTACCTTGGTCTGGAGCGAGCTAGGGCAAGGTCAAACACTCAAAATATAGGAAATCTAAACTGAAACTTTGTAATGAGCTATTACTCAGAGGACTCTCTGAGGCCCTGTTTGCTCCACTGGTTCCTAATGCTCAGCTCCACACCATGTCCCTTCTCTGATCCTTGACTAACACAGTTTGGTGACTCAGTCAGCCCTAGGTTCTCTCCCTGGTTCTCAGTCCCAGCCTTCTTGCTCAGCTTATTGCTTTTCTTCTTTTTCTTTCTATTCCCTTTGCCAGCAGTCTTTAGTTGCTTAAAGTAAGAAGTGTTGCACAGATTTATTATAGATGAATTGTAACAGTGTGTCTAAAGTATATTCTGTCTATTGAGAATCTGATGTTTAAACGTTACAAGCCAAAGAACCTTTTTCTTGTCTTCCTGGGTTGCGTCCTCCTGCCAGGAGATCTGACATGTAGATCCATACTTCCCTTAGCTTGGCATTACTCTCCTGTGCCTCTGTTGTGAAATGTGACAATGAGAAGAGATCACCTTGCATAAATACAGATCTAAATATTGCCACTTTGATATGATTTCTTGATTGGTGCTTTCTACACTTAGATTGTGATGATAATCATTGCATAGGTTATGCCTCATTGACATACTATTGTGGTGATGAAGAAATGAGATGCCAAGGTGTTTGTTCTCCTGTTTTCCAGGTGACTGGTGCATTACAGCCCTTGAACGCCTCTGTGTACCATATCCAGAGTAACCGTGCAGAAGTATATGCTGGGACGGTCACCTCCCATGTTCTCATTGGTCTGCATCAGCCAGCTCCGCTAGCAGAGGTTTCTTCTTCCTTGAAGGATATTGTGAAGCGTGTGTATGAAGTGATTGACACAGAAGTGCAAGGTTAATTATTATAATCCTGTCACAGGGGAAAGCTTTTTCAGGTGGCTTCGTCCACCTTCACTTGGCATTTTGTCTCCATGACTATCAATTTGCTTTCAAAAACAACATAGTAAATCTTGTAAACTTTGCAAATATGGCCTTAAGCTATACATGATAGGATGGAGAAGGTTGTAGTTAGTTAGTAATTATTTTGGAATGAATAGTTTGGAGAGGAATAGTCCTGGTCCCTTGATTATTTTTTTTTTTTCTCCTAATAGCATAACACAGACCACCTTCATATGAAAAAGCAAAGGTGTTCAAAATTTGTAGCACAACCATTAGTTGCACTAAACAGGTTCTTAAAAAATGTGTTTATTCTTGGGAAGCAGATATAGTCTGTTGTTATGGACATGTATTACTTCCAGTAGCTTGCAAGAAACAAGGAGTATTTATAGTCTCTTAATTACTATAGTGTATTACTACCTACTTGTAAAATGCTAGGTAAATATTTAAACATACTCAAGTTTTTTTTGAAATTTACTTATTACCGTGTAGTTACCTAATGAAATGCATCTATAAGCACTGTTGTCATCACTTCTTAATCTGTGTTTACTTTTGAAAACTCAGTCCAACTTCCAGTGAAATCACTGGGTAGATCTCCTTCCCCCTCTGCTGACATGTCTTAGGTTTGGATGACACCCTGCAACTGTAAGCAGGAGCTGCCACTGTCTGTCCTCTTATTCCAAAGAGGTGGAGTAAAAAGTGAATGGGGCTAGATCTGGGGAAGGGCAGCATTCCAATTTCATTGCACTCACGTACACCCAGAACTGTTTCAGCAGAGTTACTGCAGATTTACACTGATTTTATCATATCCAGAGCCTGGTCTACATACATTGCAGATCAGTCTTGATGCTGTTATGAGTATCTGTGCAAGGTGTGTTCTTCTTCTTAGATGTCAACGAATGTTCCCATGTTGTATTCAACACTTGTCCTGAGAAAAACACCTGTGTAAATCTGGAGGGTTATTACAGCTGTGACCCTCAGCATGAACGTGCAGATGTCAACCCTCGCCAGCTGAGCCCAAGAAAAGAAGGTAAGAAATGTAGATCTCGCCTTGGGAGAACACTTCTACAGGTTTTTGTGGTCTATCACAGGAGCCACCTGCAAGGCAAAGATTTCTGGAGCACCCAGTGCCCCTTCTCCTCCTGCTGGAAGAAGGTGCCACATAAGCCAGCAGTCATAGCTATTTCTGGTTGAAATGGAGGGTTTACATTTCACAGTACCTGGCTGTTTCTCCTATATCACCCTCATCTGTCCTCAGTCACCTGCCAAACCCTCTGGCTTCAGACCCTGGCTGCTTGTCAGAGCAAGTCACTCAGTGTCAGTACACCTCCCCAGCCTCCTGGGGAAGTACGATGAGTGACACCGTTTGTACGTGAACTCTCCTTCCCATTCTGACTGTGTGACTGCAGCTGGGACTCAGTGGCTGTACAATCCCACCCTGGATTATACAGGATCCTCTGCTGGAGGCAGACAGAGCTTGGCAATGGGTGGAATAATACTTTGTACCAATTCAGCAAAACATAGAGGCATGTACTTACAGCCCACAGACAACAATGGGCCTGCTAATAGGCTTAAAGATAATCAGATAAATATGTGCTTGCAGATTCGATGCTTTACTTGGACAACAATTTTACAACGCTTTAA
This sequence comes from Thinocorus orbignyianus, assembly GCA_013400375.1. Lineage (NCBI taxonomy): Eukaryota > Metazoa > Chordata > Aves > Ciconiiformes > Thinocoridae > Thinocorus > Thinocorus orbignyianus. The sequence goes on along the minus strand of VXBW01003162.1, from coordinate 59,419 downwards.
TCTTGAAAATTAAGATAGTATTTTTTATGCTTTTGTGATATGATTAATAAGTTTATTTTTATTTCTATTTATACTACTTCTATTGTTCCTTTTAATCTGTGGAAAACATGAATGATAGTATTTAGGATTTACTTTGTTAGGAACACTTTAACTCTTTGATAATACTATTTTTCCCCTAGGCATAGCAGCATCTACTTCAAGTTCAGCATTGGATCTCATTAACACTAGCAATAGCTCTCCATCTATAAGTAATTCAAGTCTCTTGTCCGTGGCTAACCAATCTAGAGATGCTGAGTGCTGTAAGTAACCTTGGATTTGAATGAATATTGTCTTGCTTTTAATTCAGACACTCTTTGATCCCTTTGTCCTGAGGCTGGTTGAGTTACAGGAAGGTGTTCACAGAAGCTCGTAATAGTTTTGGAATGAAACTCCACCTATGGAAATTGAAAGAGAGAAGCTCCCCAAACAGGGGAACCAAACAGGACATTCAGATCAGAGTCTATAGTGCTGTGACCACTGGAGAAGCCCCACTGTATTTCCCATGGCTAGCAAAGGGAGTTGGCCTCCTGGAAGTGGAGGTGACTGTGCTGGTTTCTTGAGACACTTATGCCTGGTGAACGGTTCAAATGCAGGTCCCATCATAGGGCTTCTGCTGGATGATTCTTCCATGTAAGAGGCATGCCAGTGAGGGCTCTGCAAGGCCAGCATCACTCACTTGCCCTGGACCCAGCTCACTGCATGTACCAGGCTTGTCCTGGAGCACGGTATGAGAGGATCTGCTACCAACCACAGCCACTGGGATGCAGGCCTCTTGCTTTCAAGTCCATGAAGACTTTGGAGGGGTACATAAGTAAGGGACATCGGCCACAGCTACCCTATGCTGGAGTCAGTCTTTGTGAATACTCTCCCTGCTGTACATGGTAGCTGTCTGAGGAACTACAATGAGAACAAACCCCAGCAGATTTGTATAACTCAGTATCTTTATACAGGTGGCTACAGCCCTTTCAGGTTAGAGTTATCACAATCCTTTCAATGACATTTTCTTCTTGTGGGAGGAAAGAGCTTTAAGTAGTTCTTTGCTTAGGTCAGAGAGACAGGCTTCATATGCTTGATCTTCATCCACAGTTTCTGATCCAGGCTGAAGCTAGAAGAATTGATCAGAAGTCTCTCTAGAACAGGGGCAGTATGTCTTTGGGGGCATTTGGCAACCATAGGATTCAGAGGTGTGGAAACAATTATGTGCTATTGAAATAATTTAAGAAAACAGCCCTTTATCTCAGACTAACCATTAGCACGAAAGAATTGAAGTTAGGGTAGCAGCATGCCATGATCTCTTGGTTAGTGTAGGACATGATGTTCATTTTACCTGGCGCCAGCTGTCTACAGGAGAGGTAGTCACCTTTCAGGCTCTCTCTCTAGTCAGTGGAGACAGACAGGCTCCGCTGGAGGGAAATTCATCCTACCCAATTTAGACACTTCTCCTCCTCCTTTGAGGAGCTGATCTCCTCTCTGAAGGGTCCTGTCTTTTCCCATTGACATGACAATGATTCTACTGGACTAGAGTGGCATAAATAGGTGAAACCCTGCCTGCCACTCTGCCCCCAGCCTGTAAAAGCTGGGGTTGTTGGTTTTTTTCCAGGCGAAAAACCAAGGCAGACTTTACCTGAAGAGGTGCATTTTGATGATTAAAGTGACAAGAGGCAAAGAAGGTGTCAATGTATGTAACGTGCACAGATTCGCTGTTCCAAACTTCTGTTGCTTGAACGTGTAGCTCACTGGCTGATTACTAGTGTTACGGGAGATTAAACACAAAAAACTATAGTAAAAAGAACTACAAAAAGAAAGACTAAGCACCCAATCCCTCTAATGGGGTGGTTTATGGAGGAGGGTAACTGGTACTGGGAGAAGGATAGAATCTGTCCTAATGTAATGTAAAAAGGAGCTTCCCTTATTGATTGTCAAAGTGCTTCTCTATAATGGATTTAGAATAACACAGTGCTTTAAATGTGAAATGTTGCTTTTTCTGTAATGACTCTCCCTGGGGCTGCGATAGATCCCTCCGCAGTTAGAAACCACCAAATCTTCAGTGTTACCAGCAACAGTTTCAAAATGTCCTGGCATGTCACTTCTACCCTGAACCATACTTTCCAAGTCCAAGTGTTCAAGGGCAAAGAGGTTATACAAAACCTGACAACAGAGGAAATGCAAATGGACGTGTCTGGACTGGAAGCAGGTGTGATGTATTCAGTAGTGATCAGCTATGAAACCTGTGGAAGAAACAGCATCTCCCATCAAAATGTTAAAACAGGTAAAGAACTACTTTAAAAAAAGATACAATTTCTTCCTTCCCCCCTCTCTCTTCTCCCACTTACTTGCAGTTCAGTAATGATCCATTTAGTCCTCCCTGAACTACATTTCCCTCCTCCTACAGCACTTTTTCTCTCCTCTATCCCGAACTATTAGACAGGAGGGCTCTGGCCTTAGTTATGCAGCAGTGTTGGAGCTGACTCAGACTATTACAGATAACAGGCTAAGCTATAATACCTTTTCTTGTTGGTGGTTTTTGTGTGTGTATGTGTGCCTGGCACTGCATTCTGCTGCCACCCATCTCCCATCAGTCCCCATTTTTCCTGGCTGACAGCTGTGACCAGTGAGAAATACAGTCAACTGGTTTGTCAACAGTTCAGGTAAGCTAATAAGAGTGCCCAGAGAAAGGCCACGTTTGGCTGAATATTTGTGAGTGACCAGGGTTAAAGGGAATAAGAAAGGCTGTGTAAGAAAGCTCGCAGAGTACCTGCATAATTTTGTTCAATTAACTTGTGATGCTAGCTCCCTGAGACCCTAGTGTGTTGATCAAACATAATTTTGCTTTTCCTTTATCCTTAATTTATTTCCTAAGCCTTCATGCAAATAAAGAAATAAATATCTTCACATTTTCTTCAAAAAACAGGCAGTGAACTATTTATGCTATTTATATTTGTCTATAAAAGCCTTCCCTTTGTTCAAACAAGGGATGACTCCAGTTTAGGCCAGAAGGAAATTACTCTTTTTGTAGTGGAGAAGTAGGAAGTCATTATGGAAACAGGGGGCTGTACTTCAGAGTATGAAGTTGGAGCCCTTGAGAAAAAGAGAAGTTTTCCAAAAATCAGTCCAAAGGGTAACAGCCTCAGATTGTTTATACAGGTTAAAGTAGTTAATAGATTCCTTGGTTTTTGGTTTCAGCTGACATGCTTGTACATGATCTGTCAGGTCTTAGCAGACAGAGAAGTGGCGTGCATTGTTTTTTGTTATTATTTTCAGTTTGAGAATATATTTACTACCCAAGCTCCCAAGATCAGGAAAAAAATAATAATTGTGACTGGTGGACCAGAGCTGAGCTCACAGGCCATTCAACCCTAGATGTAACTCAAATGCAGGAGTTATATAGGGCCAGGTCTACACGGATATGTGTATACCTAGCTCTCATGCAGCTGGAATTAGGCACCTAAATGTCTTTATGGATCTGATGTAAATGCATCTCCTCAGTGTATGGGAGACCTGTAGCAGAATATTGGCTTTATTTTCTTGGTTTAGAACCAAACTCCTTCAACGTTCTCCCTTCTTTCTTCCTCTAAATTCTGGGATTTTGATCTGGGTACATCAGTCTGACTGGATCCTTTCCTCTTCTGCTCTGTCAGTGTGTGTTTAAATATTGTGTCCTACAGATGCCAAAATATTTGCTATTACTATGAGGATTCTCAACTACAACTTCACTGAAGATTTCCATAATGCCAGCGGCTCAGCATATGAAGAATTTTCAAGATTGTTGCTTACAGAGGTAATGCTAAAATATCTGTGGGTAATATATTTCTCTTCAATTTAGAATTTATTAATATATTAGAGTATTTTATGCCTGGCTGAAATATCCCTTGAAAATCATCATCTTGTTTCCTGCGACCTTTCTTTATAATTAAAACAAAATCCAACTGACTAAACAGATCAAGCCCCTGGCCTTATTAGCATTGGAGACAGTGAGAAGTTTCCTTGACAGAAGAGTAAAGGGATTAAAAATGTAGGCATGCAACAGGGCCTCCTTGCCTTGGATCTTTACTTTGGCAATAAACTCACACTGAATTGACTTGAGGCTTCTTAATGGATTATTGAAATTACATTGCTGGCATTCATTTCAGTGATGTCTTATCAATAAATATCTGCTTGATCTCAAAGCTTTTTCTTCTTAAGGAAAAGTGACTAGGTCAGGCTTTTTTCTCCAACCCTCTCCATTGCATGCACCCATGTAGCCACTGTCCGTGCTCAGGTATAAACAGCTGTAAACAAAATTTGAGTCATGAAGTCTGTTACCAGCTTCCTAAACAGGGGGGACGTTTCAGACAGAGCAATCTCTTACAGTTTTATTGTAAAGAACAGAGCTCATACTGGCTCTGTTCTTTACAATAAAAAAGGAACTTTACAATAAAAGAGGAACTGGATTCTCCATCCAAAACTAGACTTTCCCAAGACAAAGGGGGACTCATAAGCATATGTGAATATAAATCTGGGGACAAAAAAACAGTAATGTGGATATACTGTCAAAGGCAGGAGAGAAGAAGCATTTACTCATGAGAAATTGCAAGTTGAACCTCCTGATGTGGTTTTATTTCCCATAAATGCAAATTGTTCACTTTTGTTGCGCAGTCAGTGAATCTCCTCTGAGACTAATGCAGACCTAATTGGCATTGTGAGGTTGGGAAGGAAAAGGAGTATTGCCCATCTGTGTTGTCTCTGCCTCCTTGGAAGCTTGGGAGCATAGCACCCCCTTCTTTCTTCCTCTCTCCTCTCTTTTTTCTTGCCTCCCCACTCTGATCTGAACTTAGACCCGATAAACAGTTTGTAGGAATATTTTGGAGCAAAGTCTGACTGAATGGGAGCAAAGCTATGTTGATTTATGGTGCTGCATTGCATGTTCAAAGGCATCCTTTGAGGTTCATGTAGGAAAAAAAGGCTCAAGCATGGAGATGCCTTCTAGAGATATAAGGCAAAACGACCAACTCCTGCACAGCTCAAATACTGAGAGGAGTATGCTAGTTATGATGTTCCAAATCATTTTTTCAACTGATGTGTCTGCTTACAGAATTGGTAATCAAACATGGTGCAATTGTGATATTACCTTGAAGGTGAGCTTCCTTAAACACATTTTCTTGAAGTTCATCCACCCTCTTTTTTTTTTGTCTCTCAAAGAATCACAGAATAATAGAATGATTTGAGTTGGAAGAGACCTTAAAGATCATCGAGTCCCACCCCCCTGCCACGGTCAGGGACACCTCCCACTAGAGTAGGTTTCTCAAAGCCCCATCCAGCCTGACCTTAAACGCTTCCAGGGATGGGGCACCCACAGCTTCCCTGGGCAACCTGTTCCAGTGCTTCACCACCCTCACAGGAAAGAATTTCTTCCTAATATCTAATCTAAATCTCCCCGCTTTCAGTTTAAAAGGGTTACCCCTCTTCTTATTGCTATACTGCCTGACAAAGAGTCCCTCCTCAGCTCTCCTGTAGGCCCCCCTCAGGTACTGGAAGGCTGCTATAAGGTCATCCTGAGATTTCTTTGTCATTGGAGTAAGGGGCAGGCTGGACTTGGTCTGCTGAGTTTCAAATAATCGCTGGGAGTTAAAGCTATTCCCATACTGATAAATGAAACATTTCCTTAACCATTCTCTTGCACTGACACCAGCTGGCACAAACCATCCTGGACCCATGCAGCTGGGTCTTCCAAAGTAAGCCATCACACTGAGATTGCCTGTTTGGACTGACCTCTGTCTGATGCTGTCTGCCTGGGTACTGCCTGGGGCACTGCTGGTTGGTAGTAGTCAAAATCAAGCCAAAGTCTGCCCCAGCGACAGTGGAGATGACCAAGTTCCAGTGTCTAGAACAAAAGATTTATGTGATGTACAGAGCTAACATCAAGTGTCTGATGCACAAAGACTTACTGGGCCAATGCAGCTGTGATGCAGGCAAATGGGAAAAAGAAATTCTGCTCCCTTGAACCAAAATGAAATTTGACTTCTAAGACCAGTGGTCAGATGGGAACCATTTACCTAGATGCACTTCTCTGTGCCTCAGTAATCTCTGAAAAGTAAGATTTCTGAAATACTTTGAAACTTTTCTTTTTACATTTTCTTTGTTGTGCATATATAAATCTTTAAAATGGTACCACTATAGTTTTTAAAAGGAGATATTTCTGTTGGCTTCCTAATTTTCAATGCTTCTCTCCCTTTGCTCAGCTTGAAAATTCATTTCCACCCAACATTTCTGCTTTATACAAATCTGGGAAGCTGAAAGTGTGGACCGAATCCTTGCAAGCCGGAAGCATCATTGCGAGGCTCAGAATCACTGTGGAGGATCCTGAGTTTCCAGATGATGCCTCCACATTTGCCCCACTGCTTTCTTACTTGCACAACAGCTCTGTGCTTTTGGTGGATCAGCAAAACACTGCAGTAGAAGGTATTTTTTTTTAATTTTTTTTTTTCCCAAACAAGAAAACAGGGTTAGCACTTTGATCATACACAGTGTCATCAGTGTTCTTCATGAAAAGTGCTTTATGGAGAGACAAAGTAGGTTGTTTGGTAGAGTGGAAATCATAACATGAGGACTCCTCCATGGGCTTTTATCCATTAGCCCAGAAGAGGACACATGATGGAGCCATTGGCTGCCCCTAGGTACCTGCAAGCACTGCTTCACTATGTTTAAGGAGAAGCAGAGCCCTGGGTTTCCCTGTTAATTTTCCTCCCTCTACTCTTTGAGAGCAGTTGGAAGTTTGCCATATCTTTCTCACGCTGAATTAAAGATAGGATTACTGTAGAGTATTTGTAGCCTCTAGACAGTTTTGCGCTTCAAGGCTGAGGGGCTGTATTTGGGTCAGAGTTTAAGAAAAGAAATCTAACATCTTCACTATAGAAATCCACTCAGAGAAATTCCCAAATGTCCTCTCAGTGAATAGGACTGAAGAAACACGTATGGAGTTTGTGTTAAACTAGGCCTTTGTTTGATCTTCACTAATCAACATTTTTATCTTCAAAGGGCTAAGTTCTGGCTTCAGGTTTCCCAGCTGGCAGCGGCAACCAGAGTTCAGAGTTGCCAAAGCCAACAGAATGACTTATTCTTCCCCCTCAGTGTATTGAGTCCTTAAAAGCTTATTTACTGCGATCAGGGAAAACTCCCTTTGGAGTTACAGAGCACATGGAGGTTAAGGGGAACAGGGCAGGAAAAAAAACACAGGAGAGACAAATTGTACCTGAAGCCTACAAATACCACAGTGGTAGCAGATATTGAATTGCAAGATGCTGATGTATGCCAAAACACTTTCCAAACACTATTGATCCTAGGACCAAAAAGAGCCAGGAGGAAGAAGGTAATAGCTCTGGACTGTTACTTTAACTGCAGAAAGCCAGGTGGCTTCCAGTAGCACCACTCTTAGCCAGGAGCACAGCCAACTCCTCCACTCCTCCTTAGGGTCAGAGAAAAGGGGTTGATTTCTCAGCTCTGCTCAAACAAGCATTTGTTTGTCATTAGTTTCCTAAAGTGAAATATGGAAAATAAGGCAAAGGAGTGCAGCACATGAAGGAAAAAATTGTATAATGGGCTATTTTGCTTCCTGACCCCTGATAGTCCTGAGACAATCCCTTTGGCAGTAAGACACATAGATCCTCTTCCACCAGTGGAGAAATGCCACCCAGATCCTCTGTGGAGCCTGGCCACCAACAGGCTATGCACTTGGTTTAGTGACAGTGGCAGAGTAGGGAATTTGACTTTGAAGCAGCAAGGAAGAGAAGTCAGGAGGGACAGCACAACTGAAGGGAGTGGAGCAATTGCATCTTTCTTTGAGGACTCATAAATTACTAAGTTTACAGCCATGATTAATAGAGACAATAAAGTTGTCTGTTGTGTGAGGCATGGTAAGGAAAGAGAAAGAGATGGGTACTGGGTCAGGCCCAAGATCCATCTAGCACAATATCCCGTCCTCAGTCAGTTCCTGGAGAAGTGTAAGAATATGACAAGTGTAGATGGTGCCTCTCGCTAATACTCTCTTAGCCACAAACTGTTTTCTGTTCCAAGACTCCTTGAATCCAAAGTAATTTCTTTGGGTTCCCTGTGAAATCATGCAAGCTTTTAGCATCCGCAACATCATTAGGCAAGAAGCTTCCCAGATTTTTAACCATTGCATGCACCTCTTGCAAGTATACTGGGTAATCATAGCGAAAACAAAAGGTGGTTAGTTTTTATGAGTGTTGGAGTGGGACTGCTGGTTGAGGGTGGAAGAGAGAGAAAGGGGGAGGATGAGGCAGAGAGGGAAAGCACTTGCCAAGTGTGAAAGTCCAGAGGGATACCAAGAGTGCAGAAAGAGAACACCTCAGCTGAGATGTAATGGTTATAGAGAAAAAAGGTGCAGTGTGTGTGTTTGTACGTGCATGAGTAATGTACTAGTGCCAGTGAGCACTGAGAAGAGAATACAAATGATTGGCCCAATACGTGATTAAATGTGGCCATCAGAGGTGAAGGAATTTGCTTAAAAAGCCATGCTAAGTGCTGAGAAAGGAAATCCTCAGAGACAACGGAGCCAGTGAATCTAAGTTATTTGGCAATTAGCACGGGAGCATCTCTCAGATGGTGTTTAAAGCCGTCAGGAGTCACAATTACCTCTTAGCATAGTAAGGCATCAGTGAGAATGCTTTCATTGCTGGTACTTTAGTCACTGCTGCAATGCATTTCTTCTAAGAGGCTTAGGCTATAACATAATAGGCAGATGCTGGCCGTAGGCACATGAAATTGTCTAATGGAAATTATCACAGACACAACAATTACCTAATGAGGAAGAAAGGAAGAAGAATTGCAATATTTGCTGGGAAGAAGTAAATGGGAAGTACTGTTTGCAAGCAGAAAGATGAACACAAGTATGTGCATGCATACACCAGCCCTGTGCTTTTTATTTCTAGAATGGGACTTTCCTTTGTTTCAGAGAAATGATCCCAGTGATTAAGCTCTGCATGTTTGCAGAACAAGCACTTACAATAGAGCATTGTTCAAAACAATTTTCTAGCCTCTGGTCAGAATTATTTGTCCCAAGACATGGTCTTCAGTCTGGTTTTCTGCCCTCCCTCACTTATGGCCCTTGAAGCAGTGAAGGTGCATGCACAAGGGAGGTTCACGTGAGATTATTCATGTCCAAAGCATTAAGTCAGCCTTTGCATATTACCTGAACAGAGTGCAAACGGTGATACAAGACTTCAGATCTAAATCCCTCAAGTGTGAAGACACTCAGCAGTAAAGTAGGTCTATAACACCATGAAAGAAGCATCTCTAACTGATTCAAAGCAGCTGAAATTAGACATAAAGAAGACTCTTTAAGCATATTCATGTATTGATGAACCAGAATCTCTTTCCTGAGACTACCAGAAAGAAGGCCACAGTTTTACCTTTGAGAACTCTTTTATGAAAAGAGTTTTTACCCTTAGCGCTTCCTCTGTTAAGAACTGAAGAGTGCTTCTCCTGGGAGTTACTTGTGTTTACCTTTTATTTGAAACAGGAGATTATTTGGATTAAGTATCTATTTAATATTCTATTTACTGGTAGCTAGTGGTAACAGATCTATTCATTACCTGATGTACCTGAAGGTACTGTGCACAGAACTTGGTATAATATAGGCTTTTGATACAGCTGTAGTACAAATCTACAACATTTTTTTCATTTCAAAAAAATATTTACTTCTTAAAAAAATTATTAAAACAATCTTTACCTCAAGAAAACATTTTTCAGAGCACAAGGGCAAAGGTTGATTTTTATGTGAGAGCATAACAACACAGTGTTCTGCATCACTCAGAGCTTGGCTGTCAGGTAAAGGATGAAAAAGGAAGACCACGTTCATAAATTACAGACCTGAAGACAGGACTACTTTGTGATTATTTCTAGCTTAATGAAGCGAGAAGGGAGGCTGTACAACCAATGTTCTGTTTTGGTCTTACAGACTGGGATGAATGTGCTTCTCACACCGAGAATGACTGCTCTGTGTTCGCAGAGTGTATCAATTTGGTGGGCTCATACTTGTGCAGATGCAAGACAACCATGGATACCAATCCATCCCGACCTGGAAGAAACTGTGAGGGTGAGCAAAAGACTAGAACGTAGTTTCCCTTTGGCATGAAAGATTGGAATAAGCTCTTGGTTTTTACCTCTGCTTTTATTGCAATTGTTTATGTAGTGCACGACATGCATATAGATGCACCTTTGCAATCCCTGGCTGAACTCTGCTCTGGATATATAATCTGTGTCTGAACATGAAGGTGAACCTTATATATGTCTCCAGATGAAATCCCTCTAAGAAACATGAGGCATACTATTTCTTCTTCTGGTATGTCTGTGGCTAATTTCCTTGCACTGTATCAGCCTGCCAACCAGAAGAGGAGACTCAGGGATCAAATCTACATCTTTGTGTAGACACAAACCAGATTCAACACCATAACATTCACATACACTACCAATGTATTAATGAAATAGCCAAGACCTTTTTCTGTAAGCTGTTATACATGGCTGAGTGGTCTCAGTCCCATTTTCAGATCAGACCCTGGTGCTTTCTCATCCAGTTTGAGGTCCAATTTCAACATTCATTTGCTGTGTTGCAGGTGAGATTGTGGACCCTCTCATTGAAACGATGTCTCCTGAAGTAACAAACACCACAGAGTTTGCTTCTGAAGAAGTAAGCTTTGCGGGCCCTGCTTCCCCTGCCACCACCGAGATGGTGGTTTCCGTAGGGACCAAGATAAGCACCACCATACAGCTCCCTGCTGCACCGCCCCTGGGTGACAAGCAAGCACCCCATAGTCCTCCCACCAACACTCCTCCAGCCCCTTGGAAAAAACGCCTGGCACCACAGATGGGCTTCAGGAGGGATGACAGCTCCATGACCACGGGAGTCACAGCCAGCAAGGAACTGACCAGGAACACAAAGCAGTGGGTGGCTACAAGTCCATCGCAGCAAAGCTCTGTGGCAGAGGCTTCCCCCAGCTCATTGCAGCGAGTGGCTACTCTCACAGACGCACCTACGGGCACAGCTGAGCAAGAGCAACTCAGTTTGTCATCGCTGGTGTTTCCAAATCAAACAACTGCTGCTACCACAAGAAGTCACACAGCTTTTAGTGTGCCTCAAGCCAAATCTCAAGGTAGCCACAGTACAGCTCTGCTGGCCACAGGGGATGCTGGTGTTCCCACTCTCAATGCCACTCTCAGAGCACATGTGGAGATGGGAATAGAGAACAGCTCTTGGTTTGAGAAATATGCTGGAGCTTTGGGGTCGCCAGTTCTGTCAGGCACCTCTCCGCCTCCCAGCCCAACGCCGGGGTCAGCTGTGGACCACAGTGAGTATATGTTCAATGGAGGCCTACACACATGGCAATTTGCCTCCATGAGAAGCAAAACCTGACTCAGAGTGGGGAAAGATGCACAGCTGGAATCAGTGGTCTGGGGTGAAGGTGTCTGAAACTAGTTTTTCTATGTCAAAATTATTTTCTCATGGGAATCAGCACTTTTTTTTGGTAATTCAACCTGTCAAAATAATTAATCTTTCTGGTAATCTGGCAGCTAGTCTTATTGATGTTACATTTCTTCATCTCAAAGCAGATGAAGCAAATCATACAGTGCACTGAGTGTGGCTCATCTGAACACATGCTGGTTGTCCCTTTGCCACACATCTTGGCTTCTCCTGCATGCTCCTGCACCAGGGTGCTTGGAGCAGCAACCACCTCTAGAGTTAGCTTAGAGACCTCGGAAGGCAAATAACCTTCCTCCCTTTTTCTCTCATTGAGGATGGATTAGGCGGAGCCCAGTAAATTCCCTGTGGGGCAGAAGTTGCGTGGAAGCCTGGGAACCACTTTTTCAAGAGCTGTAATTGACGGTAACTAGGTTGGTGAAGGAGTGCTCTAATCAGTTTGGTTTTAGGCAGATGTATGGCAGCTAATTAGGGGATTTTTCTGTAGATTGGTGCTGAATCATATTTTCTGTTAGTAAGTGATACTGTCCTTGTTTGAAGTAGTTCAGGTTTTTTTTCTGCCTGCCTTTATTCTGGCTCTCATGCCCTTCAAATCTCTCAGATCCCAAACTGCGCTCCTCTTTGCTCTTTTCTCTTCCCCTCCTATATGACCTCCTATTCCTGGGGGTGTCCACTGATTCAGCCCCACTTCTTATTCCTTTCTCCCTGTAAAACCTCTTTTGCAGCTGTGTAAGGCCAGCTCTGCTGCTTCTCCAGCCTCTTTTGTACTGACAGTCCCAAACACCAGTACCAGTGTCCACTTCTCCAGTCCTGCTTAGCTTTGGGTTGCCATGTCAGTGCCCCTGTTCAGCTTTTGTCTTCTCTCTTCTTCATGTTGTATCTCTGCCTGTCATGACTGAGAAATAACTCATTTGGGACCTTGGTGACCAAATGGAGGAAAAAAATAATTTTGGACCGAACAACATTTTGACCTGACCTGAAAAGCTCCATTTACTGCTTTGCTTTGTGTTCCTTCTGCCCCCTTTCAATCTAGGGAAGAGTAAAACAATGTGGATTTTTGTAAAAATTTTAAAAAAAAAAGTTAATTTAAAAAAAATAACAAAATAGCTAATTTTAACTGGTAAAAAGGCAAAGGTAACTTCCTTCCAGCTGGAAAACAAATTGAGTAATTCCACACATACAAGTTCAGTTTTCTTTACCTGATGAATCAAATATTCACCCAAATGCTTCTGCTGGGAAATTACCTTGTGTGGGGATTATACTTGGGGAGCAAGAGGAAGAGCCGCTGCAGTGTTATCTCACTAGCTCAAGGCAGGAAATTCAGAGAGCAAAAATCCATGTTTGGTGACGTTTAACATATAGCTCCTCCTTGTGGCAACATCTCTGACCCGGAGTGCCAACCTCAGCTAGCTCTTCCTAATGAAGTCTGTCATCTCTTTTAGTTACTGATTATTCTTTTAATTTTTTTTTGTTTGTTTGAAAATTGTTCTGACCATTTTCCCCTCTCACCATCAGCTAACTGAATGTGGTTGATCACCTAAATACACATGTCCCTCTGACAGAATAAGCCATAGCAGAAAGCAAGCAAAACCCTTTGATCTGACTGGTGATGGTTCCTTTGGGATCAGAAGTATGATGGGATAAAGGAAGACTCCTTCCATGGCTTGCTTTAAGCAGGCACGACTTTCTCCTCTCACCTGCAAAGCTTTACTTGATGACTGTTTATTTTCCTCTGGTAGCTGTCCCAGTTCAAAGGATTATCGTCCCCAGTGCGACTGTAACTAACTTTGATATAACATGGTCCACAGAATTTATGCAGAATCCTCATTTGCAATTCTCCTGCTTCAGGAAAAGCAGCTACAATGGGAGACTAAAACTTGGTATAGGAGTCTGACAGTCTCAGAGCTGGAACTTGGTGCTTCACATACTGTTGAAATCAGGACAGATGTGTGCAGGGAGGAAAGCAAGCTGATACACTAGAAAGTAAACACTGGTCACTTGATTCGGAAACAATTTTAAACCAAATTCTTAGCCAGATGATAGAATTCTTGAAGTCTTTGGTGAAGACTACCCTATATTCACATAAAATATTGAAACATTAGGTCTTGGTATACTGGGAGAGATGATCTGTTAGCAGCTGGCAGGCGGTATGAAGAAAATAGGCTGTCAATGGTCAGGTATTGGATGATGGCAGTGAGCTTACCTGGCCAGTGAAAGGATGACATGGGTATGAATCATGTCTTGAGAAGCTCTTTCTCTCCTCCTTACAATCACCTTCAGTGTCTGTAGTAACAATGCCAATACCAGTGATACTGAGAAATAACCTAAAACATTTGAAACTGCCTTAGCATGATTCAGCAGATACAACTTTGGGAGGGAGGCATGCGCCCTGTTGTGTTTCATCTTACCTTACAATAGTTGTCTAAAATTAGATGTCTAATCTCAGGCAGCTGTCTAGCCTTCCTCTGAGGCCGGAGGGAGGACCTTGGTGCTGCAATGATTTCTCCTCTGGAGGGACAGGTAGAGTGAGCTGGGACTGCTAGCCAAGGCTAGGAGAGCAATTCAGGTGCCAGCATATAGCCACGGAGCAACATTTCAGATTCCCCAGGGCATCCAAGACAGAGCTGGCAGATACAAGACCTGCAGGAGGTCGGAGCCGTTCTTGAGAGTCATATGGGGGTCAGAGAGAGCAGACTAAGGTGCTGAATGCTGATGTTTAGGAGTTTGCAGGTTTGGCTACATTTCAGAGGGCTGGCCTTCTGCTGTTATGACCTGATGCACACCCCATGTGGAGTGACTGTCACACACTTGTCCATGGACTACAGTTCATGGAACATATATTTAAATTGTCTTTTTCTTACTTTGCAGCTGTCCAGAAGCTTATTGGCACAGTACGGATAACAAACGTGAAATACTCTCCAGGCTTTAGCAATTCAAGCAGTGAGGAGTACCAAACCTTTGCACAGCTCTTTGTTGATGAAGTAAGTGGCCAAGGACGTGACCTGTTAACCAGTCTCAATGAAACCACATGTACAATCTTTTTCCCCTGCAGGCTGCATGCCACGTGTGAGTTCCTTGGCACAGCCCTAAGGTCCCAGTTCCACTGACTGACTGAGACTGCAGAATGAGTGTGCAGCTGGGTTTTAGAGTGAGATCAGGATCTGGGGATTCTCTGGTTCCTCCATTTCCTCTGTTTCTCATATCTGGTTATTCTGCCTTATTGATTCCCTCCAGGGGTGTGGTGGAAAATTATTGGCTCTTTGTGAAGGGCTCTGATATCCTTGCCCTACACAGTGGTATATTAATGAACTGTATAATTGTTATTGCCATTTCTCATAGTACCTTGAGACTGACATTTCTTGTAATCATCCTTGTTTTTGTAGCCCTGTGTGTGGAAAGGGAGTGGTTTCTTGATAAGTCACCTCTGCCCTCACTTCTAATTAGAGGGCAGGATACTGAAGATATTGAAGCACACTGAGATATTGGCTGCACCTTCTTTAATGCTCTCATAATTCTCAGGCACTGCCTTTGACAGTATCACTCTCCTAATTTCTTAGTGAGTTTATCAGAGATTTGTTCCTGCTGGTGTTTACTCAAACACACCTGTGCTTGGAAAACTGCTAGTTACGCTGGGCTGCTTTATTGCCTTCCTTATCTCTCCTTAACTGTCTGTTTTCTTAGAGGCCTTGATAAGTGTGATGATAAATCCATTGCTGGCAATGGTATGAATTTTCAAATCCTGCAGAAACTCTCACTGTGAGCAGAGTTACAACCCGTCACTGAATTACAGCTGCCCGCAGCAGGGGCACTGACAGCAGCGTGTGCTCGGGCAGAGGTCAGGCCAGCGTGGGGTTAGAGACAACTGCGAGGAAGGAAAAGCATGATCCCTTTAGCTGCACATGATATTTTCTTGGATATCAAATATGCTTCCCACTGATCATTACCCGTTCGCACCTTTCTGGATGTATTAGCCGAGCACAGCTTTCTCCGAGTTGTTTTGGCCCCAAGCTGTCACATCACAAAAACAGCCACAAAGTGAGAGTGACGTGATTAGCAAAGTGAAAAGGGAGCAATTCTCCACTGACCTCACTCTCATTCAGCACCACTCCCCGCCCGAGGCTGTTTTGGAATGGCATAGTATTTAAATGGACTAAAATGAATATATTTCCTTCATTCAGTCAGATAGCTTAATCCAGAACATCACAGAGAGCAATACATTTGGAAAATTTCTAAAATGATTGCAGAAAGGAGCTAAAGCAAGTTTTGTGTCAGTTTTACCAGGTTCTCAAAGTTTCAGGCAGAAAACAGTCTCTTGTGATTATAGGGAATGAACTCTTTTTTTCCAGCGCAGTGGTTTTGTGGATCAGCTGGCGAGATGCGTTAGCTCTGCTTCCATCTACCTCTGAGCCACTCTATATAGGTTGCAGCTGCATAGCTACTGTACATGGCAAAGTATGGTGAGCGTTTTATTAAAATCATTGCGTTTCTAGATGCCAAAGAAAAGGAAGTTTAGGAAAACAGTAAGATGTGCATATTTTCTTTTCAGGTTATAAGGGCCGGAAATCGATTCTTTAAAGTAAGTGAGGAAAGTTTCATGGGCTTTAAAAGCATTATCAGGTTCCAGTTAAATAATCTTTGCCAGAGATTTATTTTTTTTAAAACCTCTTTGGAGTCATCACCTATAACTTGGATGATTTATAAATCCTAATGTGTATAATGTTATTTAATGTAGAGCTGCCCCAACACTTAAGTGCCGTGTGGTTAAATTGGCACCACAACAAATGGAAATATTGTCCTTTAAATAATGTGTAGATGAGAATGGGGTAAAAACTTGATGCAACAACTTGCACTGTCATTGTCCAGACTAGTTTCACCATCCCCATTGCAATGCAACTGAAAACCACCATAGCTAAAGGCAAAAGAGTATTTAGTCTCCTTGGGTTTTGCTTAACCACTCTTTTGCAACTGCCAAGAAGAATATTGTGGCAGGTAGGACTTGTCCTCAAGAAAATTAATCAGAAAACAAAAGTCTTGAATTAAAAATCCATTCATGAGGTACATTAAATTCCTGAATGGAAAATTTTGTTTTCAGTTTGGGTGTCTTAAACACAACTGACTGACAAGAAGTGTGAAACTAGTAAATGATATTACCTTATCTTGGTGACCCCCTCATTTGGAAGTGACATAGCCTTTGTTTGGTGTAGTTCAATGATTGCAGCTAAAGGTCTATGAGTGTGAAAGGAGTGTTGATACAGGGGTTAAGGCAGTTTCATTATTCCAGTATAATTTCACCCCTTTTATTAATTCGAATTTGTCTGCAATTTAGAACATCCTTAAAGCTGCTGGTGATGGTGGCTGGGCAGATGTGTGCTCTAGCACCTTCTCTCTGAAGGTACAGCCAAAGCACAGACAGTGAGGAAGGTAGTTTGGTTTTTTTTCCCCCTTTTAGTGAAAAAAGCAGGCTTCATGCAGGGTTCTGTTCAAATTCATGTACTTTTTGCTTCCTTTCACTTTCTAGACTGACAGCGTGTTCCCTGCTCTGCCAGCCATGCAGGTTCCTATGCAAGTACCCGTGATAGCTCCAATGAGCTGCTGAGATTTTGCCTGAAACCTGTGGATGGGTGGTTGCAGAAAACCCACCAAACATCCCACAGATACCCATGGGGTGAACCTGGCTGACTGAGCCTGCCACTTCCCTTTTGCTCAAAAGACCTATTGGCCTCTCCCATCCCACTAAACCAGTTTAGTGTGGCTTTTTAGGTGTGGTCCTGAACTTGAACTTTTCTGCCTCTGTTTTTCTTGCCTGAGCCAAGGATATTCCCTTGATGTTGGGATTGATTTTGCTCATATTCTCCCCCTTTCTTGTGGCTCCTCTTCTGGCATAGTGAGTTCTCCGGATTTGACGTTGCTAGTGTTTCCTTTGCATGCTACATTAATTCTACATACAATGGTGGATCTCAAGATAATTTACTTGTCTAGTAAGAAAACCTCATACTCAAGGGTATATGCCCTTCTAAAAAGTTTGCTCTTTCTTTTCCTCTTTTTTTTTTTTCTTCATCAACCGTTATTTCGATAACCTAGGGTGTGGTATCTGCTGTGAAATTCTGTAGCCTTCTGGATAAAGGGTTTTGTAGTGTCACCTAGTGGTTAAACACAAATTCCGTGAACGTCCCCCTGACACTTTTCAAGCTCTGAGTCCCTGCTTGGTGAAGGAAACTATGAGTAAGGACAAAACCAAAACAAACAAGCAAGCAACCTTAGGTAAAAAGAAGCACCAGTAAAATTATATCTTCAGAAGACAGATGAGAAGGGAATGCATGTGAAATCGGGGATGGTCTAAGAGGATGTCACACTGTGAAAAATGAAAACTTACTGCTGACCTCCAAATTTTCAGAACATGCCTGTGAAATAGCAGAAAGAGAGGAAAGAAGGGGCCCAAGAGCCACCTGGCTTGGTGAAATAGATTTTGGGGCTGACAAGGACAGCCTATGGTCTACCTAGGCTTTTGTAGGGGGAGTTAGTTGTTTCTATCCTTTTGGCTCTGCCTGTGTGCCCCATGGGGCACAGCAAGGTCTGTTGTGCAGGACTTCCAGGCACATGGGAGCCTTTTCCAGGTCCATGCAAGGGGTTTGTTCCGTGCATGTTCCCTTTCTGTGAACACATGCAACACACATCAGCTTTGGCGGCTTGGGAGCTGGCTACAGGATACCTGTAAAATCTGAACCTGTCTAGAGGGCTGGATAATACATAGTGGGCAAGTAATTTGGGACTGGATGACACATAGCAGGCAGGTAAGTCTGGCTTGGCACGGAGGTGCGTGGGAGCTGTGGTCACCTGGGAGATGCACAAGGTCTGTGCCTGGGTATGAGAGAAATGAAACTTTCTCCTGTCAACTCCTACCACTGACCCTTTGCCTTGCCTCTTCCCTGGGCTCTCCCTGTTTGGAGTCACTGCCTGCACCCCTGAGCATTACTTTACACTGCTGACATTAAACTCTGCCTTAAACTCATGGCTGACATCCAGCTGCTCCAGATAGTTCCTGCAGAAGATGTCACCTCCACCTCACCTTTGGAGGAGATCACTATGTAGTCCTTGCCTGCCCCCTTAATTCTCTGGAAAGTGGGACTAGGAAAGGAACTGAGCGACGTACCATGAAGAGAGGGCCTAAATCAAAGCAAGGTGCTGAGAAAGATGTGTGACTCTCCTGCGCAGGGCAGCGATGTGACAGCTCTCACCTGGGCCAAGTGCTGCTCATCTGCCCCTTACAATGCAGTTTTGTGCTTGCATCTCTGCTGTCATCTGCTGTGAGCATGACAGCCACAGGAGGGTGAAGGCAAAGGGCAGGTATACTGAGAAATCCTAAATATTTAGGTGTTTCTGTGGCTGTTTCCGTCTCTCTGTGTCCTGCATTGAAACTAGTGGCTGCTACATACAAGGAAGGTGTGTGTATCCCAGGCTCAGGACGGTCGACAGGGTCAGCATGGGTTTTGTCCCTCACAAAGGTTTTGTCCTTCACAAAACTGCTGCTGGGAGCTGCTCTTTTACTGTGAACAGTCTCCTGTTGCACTGTCTCTGGCAGTTTTTAAGGGCAATTTTAATATCAATAGCTCAGAACAACCTGTACTATCTGCCTGATGCAGGCTTGAAAGTTATTTCCCATGCGTTCTGTTACTGCACTTTCTATTTCTAAGTGTGGAAGAATGTAAAAAGATTTCCCAGATACACCTGAGAGATATTAAGAAAAATAGAGAATCTGTGAGCATCTCCTGGAAGAAGCGAGAGGAGAAAATTTCAGGACATTGATGGATGTTATCACATAGTCTGGGCTTATCCTGCCATCTGACCTTCAGGTATGTGTTCTACCTGCCTTGGGGTTAGATGTTGGGGCAAGACCTGGCATGCAAACCTCAGCGTGTGCATGTATGTGTGCGCACAGGTGTCCTACTTTCATCTGGGACATGCAGGTAAGCAGGCAATCCAGTGCAGAATCTTATTGGTCCCCTTGTCTAGGCCTCTAGACGAAAAGGACCAAGAGGAGAACTTGTGGATGTTTACCAGTTTCTCTTTGTGGTGAGTTTCTCAGAAACAAGCTGTATTTCTGTGTATAATGTTTCCTCAACATGTCCTTTAAAGCTGAATTAATATCAGCCTTATGTCTTGTCTGGTGTTGGTCCCATGAGATGATGCCACCTGACCTGCGTCTGCTCCTCCTGTGTCTTGTGCTGGGTCTGGAGATGAAGGGGAATGGTGCTGGAAATACAAATGCTGTTCTACATCCCTCTAGGGCTCCTGCATGTGCCCTACCCATAGATTGCTCTGCTGTAGGAGGAGATGTTTCCACAGGTGGCTGCCCTCCAGAGGTACCCAGCCCTGGAGGCTGGAAAGGGAAGAGATTGAACATACAGCTCTAGTCTGTTTATCTCTGAAAGGAGTTGGTGCCTCTGCCTTAGCTGGACAGTGGAGAAGTTTAACAGCCCAGCTGATGCAAAGCCTCACACAGGGCTGTGTTTTCCTGTCCCACAGAGAACAGACCATCCTGCTCTCCCATGTGGTGAAGGAAGTGGCTTTTGAGGCTACCCTGGCTAAGTCCCAGTGTGCCTTGGAAAAGGTGTCATTTTCTTCCTTGGACCATGAGTGAAGTCCAAAGTTGCTATGTACAGACTGTGAATGTTTATTTTATTGATTTCCTAGACTGACCTAAGTTCAGCTGTGATTTGGTGTTGCAATACTTTGAGGATTACTGTTCCTATTCAAAATAGTTGCAGAACTATTTTCTAGCTCAGATCTTGGACTCTTGAGGAGGACTGTGAATTGGTGCTGTGCGCCCTGATGACAGTCAGAATTTGCACAAATAATATGATACTTCTCAGGGAAGACTTTAATGAAATATTTCTGAAATCAAATGGAAGACTAGCTTGATGGAAGGTTGAACTATGTGGCTGTGATGATTAAATGAATTATCTTTCTGTTTTCTTTACCCGGGTCCAGGCCTTTAAAAAGAGGTGTTATTTGCTTGGCTTGGGTGAGAAATGAACTGTTAAGAAAGGCTTGAGAGTGGTCTGCTCTAATCTGTAACGTGCCTGAGCTGAGGGAGCCCTCTGAAACATGCATGCAGTATGGAGAGTTAGGAGGCATCTCCCCTTCCATTGGCAGCTCCTCCCTGTGTTGCCTTGTCCCCTCTCCCTGAAGGCATTTTGAGAGGCAGAACATGGGAGCTTCCCTGCAGTCTCCTCCCTAGCTCTTACCAGAGGCAAGGACCTGTGCCAAATGACAATCGAGGTATCTTAATTGCTTAGCTCGTTTAATATTCATGGTTAAATATATACTGCATCCTTCAGCTACTGTAGAGTCGCAACTCTATAGCAACTTTTATAAAACAAAAAGACGTCTTTGCGCCGCTTCCCTCCAGAGTACGAAGCACAATTCTAATGCATAATGTTCTCTTCTGGACAGTGCAGAAAGCCTAAAATGTAGTTGCTTCTATCCATCCATCTCCACATGTGTTTTGTTTTTGTTCCAGGTACGTAAATCTTTGCCCCTTGAGGTTCTTCAGCAGATGGATGCTGGTCTGATTGAAGTGTTGGTAACGAGTATTGCTAATGGGAGTACAGTGGTAAGCTTCAAGGTACTGATTGCAGAAGAAGTGGATATCTACTACATTGTCACCACTTTTCGTGATGCCTTTGAACACAGCTCCTATTTCGCAGTTGACAAGAGCAGTCTCTCCATAGATGGTAAGGAGCAGCTTATATCCCAATAGTTCTTCAGAACTAGAAAGATGACAGAGCCTAATATTAATCCATATTTTTTGAGGTGAAAGTATCTGTAAAACAGATGGATGAAAAACCACTCTTAGACTCATGATCCAAAAAGAAAAAACAAATGGTCTTTTTGTCTATACCTAGCATTAATGTTATAGAGAAGAAGATAAAAAGGTGCTAGAAACAGTGGACACAAACTGAGGATTTTATAAGCTACCAGTGGAAACACGTCCCTGAACACAGTCATAACTAGCTCTGTCTAAAATAATTTTGAAACACTACCCTCTGCTTTGCACTGGTAATTTTGCATGAGATAGAGACCCCAAGAAATGAAGAAATGAACATGTGAAGTCTTCTGCACTGGGAGTGTGTATTTTTCACACACACCTATGGGTCGGGAGTTCAGATGAAAGTCCATGCTTTACCAGGGCCAGCACAACAGCTGATTGTACAGCTTCTTTTCCTTTATATGTAATTTAAGCCAGTAACAAGAAACATTAGTCTCCTGACTAACTGCTGTTGAGTTCTGTTTCACAAGTTAATGTGTCATCTCTGAAAAAAATACCAAATTCTATTTCCTTAACATGATATGTTTGTCCAAAGGATATTATTACAAGTGGTCAATTAGAATCTCACACAAAATGACTTCAGAAACATGTATATGGTCTGCCCTGTACATTTTCTTTGCCATCTACTCTCACAGCTGTGAATCTGGAAAGTTACATATCCTGTTAATTAGTAAGATCACGACTATCTTGTGGTAGTGCTTTGTAGAGTGCCTGCCCCCTTGGACCTGTGCTAAAACAAATGTTTTTTTTCAGGGACAAGTCCCCATAGAGCAGGTGGTCAGTGTTGATTTCTGAGTCCTACCAATGGTTAGATCTTGGGAAGCAAAAGGGAAGCAAAGTATATTTTTCTTTACAGAAGTGAAAATTTTGGCCAGCTAAAAATTAAGAAAGCAACTAGACTGCAACTTGGACCAGGCACTCAGCCCTCCTGCTTCATACATGGTGGGCATTTACTAACCGTGTCCCCAGGAGTGTGGAATGGAGGAGGGTCCCCAGATGGAATGGGAGACGGTTCCCTTGGTGCATCATGCCATAACATACTTGGCTTTTACCAGTGAAGCTGCAATGAAGGATTTGCTGATGTGCATCCAGGAAGGCTTGGAAGAAGCTGTGAAGGAAAAAAAAAATATTTTCAAATGGCTAACTGAATATTTTTGTGACTGGATCATGATCATGCTTGTCACAGGCCTTGAGATTTTGCCGGGGATGAATTTTATTCATTGTTTTCAGCTGGATCCTAATGGGAAAAGCCTTGCGGTAGACTTTAAGTATTTCTGACTGTAATACTCTGTTATGAAAGTTTACTATATTGATACTTAATGCTGTCTGTGTAAGGTTCTTTTAACAGTTTTGTTTTCTCATGTTTGCCATTAACATTAGATAGGACTGTCAAAATTGTCAGTCATTTTCATTAGCAGTAGGAGAGGGGGCAGCAGAGATAATAGGAGAAGGTAACAGAAAGCACAAGGAACATGGTTTGACTTCCATGTGGCAGAAGGCTTGAAATGCTGGTGTTACAAGCTACTTTTTTGTATGAGTCAACTCATCTAGCTTCTCTGTTTCCTTAAATCATTTGTTAGCTGTTGTATGATGGGTCTTTAAGCTCCTGAGTTCTTCTAGGCTTCTTCAGAAATTTATATTTGTTTTTGTAACCACAATGATAAGCTACTCTTTGGCTGAAGTCACAAGGATTTGTCAGTTGATACCAACCTTTACTCAGTTTTGTTTAACCAAGAGATTTAGCATTACGATAATGGGTGTTTGGGAGATTCAGCTCTGAAAGAGCTCAGACTTTTCTTTTTCTTCCTCTTACATTCAAATCAGCAACTTTTTAATTCAGGACATTTCCAAAAGATGGGGTGTCCCGGAAGGAGATATATATATATCTGTGTGTAGAATTTTTATATGTTGCTTGGGAAATAAATGCTATTTGTATGTACACTCCTTTAAAATTATTTAAGAGAATTTTGGGGTAATGAGACACATCCTTTGTGTTTCACTGCAAATGGAGTGTATTATCTTAGTGCTCTTTAAGTCACTGGTGGATATTCATCCACCAACTTAGGTTGTTTCTACCAGCAAAGAGCCATGGGGTAACCCCAGAGCCTGTGCTGGATGCTGGGTGTTCAACATACACACGGAGCTCAACCTGTTCTTCCCCTTCTCTTCTGCATGCTTTCTTCCTGAAACCATTAAAAATTGCTACTAACACATTTATTCAGCTCCCCACTGTTTGTCTCAGGACATGTATATGTAACATGGGCTTGCTACATGAGGTTTGTCCTGCACTTCCCTCAAAATGGATTTTCCAAAGTGCTAAGGATCATATCTTTTGGGTACCAATAGGTCACAAATGGGGCCAGGTGTTTTAACAAGCTCTGCTCCGGTGTTTGCCCCACATCCAAAAGCGTGCAGTCTCCTACAGTACTAGGCAAAAAAATATGAACACTTGCCAAGCAACTTACAGTTGGGGATCTCTTGCATTCTTCCAAAACCTGTATATATGCATTTTACTTGACCACATTAATTATTGCAGCTCTCAGGAAATAAAGCACTTCAGTTCTACTCACAGGCACTCTATGTATCTCTTGCTCTTTCTTAATAAAAGGCACAGCTTTGGCAGTAAGTAGAGCAGGTTAAAAAAACAAAAAAGAACTGGTTTCCTGCCAGGAACTGGGAGTTTCTTCCTAAGGATTTGCTCTTACCTTATAAAATAATTTTGAATCTGTAACTTACAACAGTACCTTTATTTTTGGTATTTCTCCAGCATTTCCTAACAGCCAAGAGGCAACGCTGATGGATAAGAAACCTGTACACAACACAGTTTTGTCTGTGACGTCCTTGCAAACTTCAAGTCATCTTTCCCCCTCTGCTTCATTCGACTTCTCTACTGCTGAGCATGAAGCTCTGGAGAACACCACATTCTCCAGCATGGTGCTCTCTCCTCTCCCCACGGGTCCTGTGTCAACTCCTGATGTTTCTCCTCACGCGTCTCTTGTCCCACTCATTAAACCTGCCCAGGAGGTTTCCATTAAAGATGCGGTGAGAGTGCTCTGTGAAATTGAGAAGATTGTCCTTGCTGTCCAGAAGAGCTTTTTGCAGCAGGAGTCTATCCCTGAAACCTCCCTGTACCTGGGGGAGCCTCGCTGCAACGTGAGCATCAGCAACAGCACTCACGTTGTGCTGCAAGCAGGCTGGAGTGACTGCGGCACTGAAGTTGAGACTGTAAGTCCCTTGAGCTGGTGAATGCCCCAAAGCATTTTGTTTTGGTCTTGAGGTGAGAAGGGGCAATGGCAGATCCTTACTAGGCATACAGTTTATTTGTTGCTGAAATGCTGGACAAAAATATTTCTTTGGAGACAGAAAACCCCTTCCTGTGAGTGGAAAGTGACCTCACTGTTTGGGGAGGAGGACAAGCAAGAAAGAGAAGGTGAATCTTTGGGGTCAGGCAGCAAAATACCTGGCCTCTCCAAACTGAGAGTCACTTCTCATGTCTCTCTAGGTTCCCTCTGCAGCTATCAGAAGGTTCTCTTTTCTTAAAAGCAGTTTCACTGTCATGCTTAGACAAATACCCAAATTGCTACTAGTAATGGGCACAAAGAGTGATGACTATTTTTTTGGATCCCTACGCTATGCTCAGGTCATGCCAAAGTACAGTAATTCCCTTGTGGAGCAGACTGAGGAAGAGGAGGAAATCTGATGAATTTTCATTGTTGCATTGTACAGCAAATAAGATACTAGAGGTTTAATCTGTTTGATTTTTGCAGCCAGGAGAATGGAAAAATTCTTATGCACTTGAAGCTGATAAGCCTCTAGCTCTTTTACATCCCTAGATACACTGATGTTCACAAGTTTTGCTTTCTTCTTCCTGTGTTCCAGAACATGACTAATACCGTAGCGAAAACCATCCTTCGGAATGACATTCCTGCTCAGGGAGTAATCCACCACTTAAAAGTTGCCAGTCCCATTCACTGTGTGTTTCAAAATGATCTCTTGACTTCCTCTGGATACACTGCAGAGGGGTATGTAATGGTGCTCTCTGCTTTGAAATACTGTTGTGTGGCTGAGCGCTGCTGCATCAGAACCCCCCCTGCCAGGGACCTTAGCTGTATCCAGACACAGTACTTGCTCTGCCAGGTAGTCTGTCATCCTGTAAGTCCTGTGCTCAGGTGATCCCTGCTGTGGGGTTCTCTCCTACTCCAGTAGTGTGTCAATAGATCCTACAGCCAACAAGGTTGGCAATTGCCTAGCTAAACCATAGATGAAAATAAACATTTGGGAGCTACTAGTGCAATTTTGGGAGACAGAATTCCTGACTCCTCTTTGCCTTACTGGGCAATCATATGTAGCAATAAAGGTATTTTCCTGCTTATATTCATAACAATATTTTTAATACATCAACTGATGCAGACATGCAGACTTCTATGTGCATGGTAAGGATGGCAATTTTTAACCCCAACAAATCCTTATTTGATCAACTTGCATAAAAAAGAAGATAGGTTATGCAAACACATTTTTAGGGAAGTCCTCCATCATCAAGTAAGATGGAATCTAGTCCACTGTACATATCAAACTCATTCTCACAGGAGAGGTGGCAGCACAAACTTTGCTCTGATGGTGAATGTTTTCCCTTTGTACATGTATACCTCCTCTTTCTTGCCAAGCACCATGCTTAAGCTATCATCACCAGATCTGCTTTCTGTTTTCCAATCCTCTGGACACTGTATTTTCCTGTCTGTCCCCCTGCAAAGTTTTTGTGGGGCCCCTTCTCTCCTCACTCTATAGTTTTCTCATGCCTCTCACTTACTGTTCAGATCTATCCTTTCTTAATTTTTTTGGCTCTACTCTTCTTCACTAAGCTTTTAGTCTTCTTATAATTAACTTTAAGACAGCTCATAGGCTTCTTCCCCTTCAGGTCCAGTCAAATATCTACCTGTGCTCTATTCCACCCTTTGGCTTTTTAGGCTTGCACTCCCTTCCCAATGAAAAAAGAATATATTTTTACCCTTTCCTCTTGAACAATATTCAAAAATCCTGGACTACAGATAATTCTTCATGACTTAAGTGTGCAAGAGGTGGAGAAATAGGCAGTGATTTATAGAAACGCGCAGCCAAATTTGTGGTTTTTAAAGGATGCTCACTGTTGTTTCAGACTTTACACCATCTTTGAGGATTTGCATGGATCTGGACACTTCAGAACAGAAATGCAGTTGTTTATTGGTAACTCCCCAATACCAAAAAATTTCAGTGTCTCTGCCAGTGATGATGTACTGATTGAAGTGGGGATCCAGAGAGCAGACAGCAAGCTCAAGGTGGTCCTCACTGACTGCTGGGCAACTCCAACTAATAATTCAGTGGATCCCCTCTCATTCGCTTTTATCAGCAACAGGTACAGCAATGGCACTTGCAAATAACATCTGCCATACCTTAGATCT
This sequence comes from Thinocorus orbignyianus, assembly GCA_013400375.1. Lineage (NCBI taxonomy): Eukaryota > Metazoa > Chordata > Aves > Ciconiiformes > Thinocoridae > Thinocorus > Thinocorus orbignyianus. The sequence goes on along the minus strand of VXBW01003162.1, from coordinate 32,643 downwards.
TCCAGTGGCGATGACTACTAATGTGTTATGGCTTTTTTTGTGTATTCTCATCATCCATATACACTGTCCCTTACCATTCTGACTGGTCACATCTTCTTTGGACAAGGAAGGTAAGTATGAAAGGAAAATGTTTTCAAAGGCTAACAAGGTAGTTGTTTGAGTTTGGTTGCCTTCCCCATTGTGTTGTAAAGGAATAGTTCTGATCTGAGGAAATAGGTGGTTTTGTCAGTCAGTAGTGAAAGAACATTGAAAAGCGTCTGCTTTATCTCTGTGGTTCAGATATTACCAAGAACTTATCTGACCTTCATCAATGAAGCTGTAGATTAGTTGATTCCTATGTTTTGTGACTCACAGGCAATATTAATGCAGCCTCTGGTAAAGGGGAGTTTGTTCCTGTCAGGATTCCTGATTTCACCCTATGATGTCATATTTCCTGGGCTCACCCACCACCTTAAAATAAGGGATAGTCCTTTTGCTCAGTAAAAAAAAAGCTATTCCTTTTAGTATGGGGTTCTTTTACTTTGTGTTTGGTGAAGCCGTGTTTAAACCTTCTTTCTGTTACTCTCTCCTTCTTTTTCCAACTTTCCAACCACTTTTCAAAAGTCCTATTCTATTTGGATACTGTGAAAACAAAACAAATAGCCTCTTATCACCCCTGCACTGCTGGAGAGTTGCTTCATGGCGGGTCTGGCTCTGGCTTTCTTTGGGAGCCTTACAACCTGAGTTATGTGCTATAACCACAACATGTCTCCTACAGCTGTAGCTGCTATGTATTTTTTTTTTTTCTTCCTTTTCAGCTGTCCCGTCCCAAATACATACACCACACTGCTAGAGAATGGGAATTCAAGCAAAGCACAATTCAAGATGAAAATTTTTTCCTTTGTCAACAATTCTGTGGTTTACCTACACTGCAAAATACGTATTTGTATGGAGACACCAGGAAGCACCTGCAGGACAGTAAGTGTTTTGCTCCGATATGCTCTTTTTCACCAACATGCCATATGCAATCCTGCTATGGAGTTGAACATATTTTAAACCAAATGCGGTTTAAAATAGCTCTTGAAGTTTTCCTTCATTCTCTGCTGAGAGCGAAGAGGAGTGGGGAAGAACTGCCACCGTATGGAAGTGTCTACCTTTCTTCCTGTTCCTCATCCTCATAGTTAAAAGCACAGAGCTTGCACAGAAACAGGGAAATCAAAGCTGAGGAACCCGAGAGCTGAACCTTCCACCTCTGCATGGGGGCAGCTGGAAGGTGAAGTCACAACAATGAGATAGGCTGTTCGGAAACCTGTCAGTTCAGATGAACGTGTCCCAGACAAGCGAGCACCTATATTGACAGCACCAGCAGAGAAGTCTGAGTAAATTGATTTGGGATGTTTTTGTGTCCTTGTTTTCCCCTCAAGCTTTGCTTCTCCAGGTGAGAATTTAGGTGCCAGCAAAGAAAGCTCTGTGGCATGAAATTTCTAGCGGATGTGACTCTGTTAGAGTTTATCACAGCTTTTAAAACCCTATTGCTTTTTAAAGCAACAAATCAAACAATGTTCTGATAACAACTTCAGTTTCTAACTGTTTGTGCTTCAAAGCATTACTTTGTTTCTATTTTACTTCTAAGTGATAAACACATTTAAAAATGTGTTGCCACCAAAGAAATAAGAAAAAGTAGGTTTTGCTGATGGCTTTTTTATTTTTTTAATAGTAGACACACAGGAATTCTCCTCTCCCTCTGCCAACCTTCCTGGCTCTTTTTCTATCAAGGATGTTTTCATTAGCAGTTTGGTGTTGCTCCATTGTTTAACACTTTCCTCTAGCCCTAAATAACTCTGTTTTAGCCCATTATAAAGCAAATGATCTCTTTCTAAAGGATTAAAAATGACCTTTGTTTCCTTTCTCAAAGTATAAAGCTTCCTCCAGCTTAAAAAAAAAAAAAAAAAAAAAAGAATTAGAGACAGGAAACATGACTGACAGATGGAAAGATGAGTCCTGTTTTCACGGCTGAATATGCGTGTAAAAATCAGTGCTTCAGCAGCCCCCAGCCTGTGCCTTCCTTGGGAGGAGGTGGTGCCCTGTCTGAGTTCTCTATGTGTCCTGCTCAGCTAAGGAGGGACATGGTGGTGGGTGCAAGGCAGGGGAAGAAGGCAGGACAGGGACCCCGTGGGCTGGTGTGACTGCTGTAAGGAATCAAACAGATGCTTTGCTGGGAACTGCTGGGTTTGCTGTGAGAACAGGCTTTAGCTCTACAGATGGGAGTGTAGGGACATGGTTAACTAAAGGACTGGCTTTGATGTGTGTTACAGGGGGTTGTGAGGAGGTAATACTGCTAGCCTGAGTTGAGATTTGATTGAGATTGACATCTGCAGTAAATGAGGCACAGCAGGGTTAATCAGTGAAGCCCTCTTCTTTCATATATATATTCTATATATATTCATGTATATATGTGTATGAGATTTATTCTTTCTGCTATGCAAAATTTACCCCCTATGAAGTCAGTGAATTCAGTATCTTAGACTGCAATGAAAATGTTTGTTGGAGAAGACAAGTACTGGGTACACCTACAAAGGATGACAGTGACTTTTGCGAAGATGGGAAGGGGAGCTGCAGGACATGCAAAGATCAAGGAAAGCTGGAGCAAGAACGGAGTATACTTGGAAATAATGTAGGATGTCTGGGAAAGCGCCCAGGTCCTGTGATCTCTGTTACTTTGGAGAATGCTGACTTGCTTCAGGGCAGATTTGCTTGAGCTCTTTGCTCACCAAATTGAGACTTATATCTTGTATTATTTCTTTTTCCCCAGTGTTTTTGTTCTTTGTTTTCTTGGCAGAAGAGAGTAAGCTGCTCTAAAGTTTAGAGTAGAAAGAAAATAGACAGGCTGGGGAGCAATGTAGTAAGGAATGAGTAAGAAACATGATTTTGAATGGGAAGAGGTGCGGTATGCCACCACCATGCATGTTTGGTGGATTGTGGCTGTTCCATGGCTATGTGGAATCAAAAAAATTGACATCAGGGAACAGCTACATAATTGTATTCTCCAATGTATCCACCTAGCTGGGAAAACTATTCCAGGGTAGGAAAAGTTGAAAGTACATGTGTATTCTTCTGGAGGCTGACCCTACAAAAGACATCATTGCTGATAGTACCTTGTAGAGGTTTTTCAGTGTAACCAAGCTGGTTACTTGTGTGGACAAGCTGGTAAGACACCCTTGCACTCCTTACTTTCTCCTGCTGATTATCGTATTGTACTGTGGTTTCTCTATTTTGATGTGCAACTCGAGGAAAGCCACAGTGACTTTTTAATAACTTCAACAGGCTGCGGTTCCCATGAGAGACCCTTGGATTGCAACTTAAAACAAAAAGCAAACTGAACCATCCTCCCAAGGGAGCGTGCAGAAGCTGAGTGTGCTTGTGTGTTCCGCAGGTGCCACTCATGCAAAGCTTAACCCCCAACATTTCGCAGGGCAGGACTTTCAAACTAGCAGTTCCCAGATTAGTAGTTCACATGTCACTGAAGCGTTGTGTGTTGCTTCAAAATGACACACGCAGCTTGGCAGGGGCCGAAAGTCACCACTGCTTTTGCTGGTGCTGGCTGTGGTATCTTCTGTGCCTGCCATGGGCAGCAGAAACATCCAAACAAAAACGTTTGCAAAACCCTGGCATGTAGAAATAACAAGAAGTTTATTCTCCCATAAGGTTTCTCTAAAGCAAACAGAGTTAATGAAAGGAAAGAGATTGTCTGTGTGAAATGCCTTCTCACAGCAGTGTTTTCCAGTGTGACTAATTACAGATTTTATACTGATGTTTCCCTAATGCCCTCTTTTTCAAATTTCCTGGTTATTTTAGTTTAACAAACCATAACATTAAGAAACAAAATCCCTCATGCGTGAGAATAGCACTGGGCTTTCACATACTAAGCAGAAAGCTTTGTAGTTTTAATGGGTAAGCAGTATTACTTATTGGAGTTTGAATTGATTGTTGCAGAGGTGCCATGCAGCTCGATCCCTGAAGACTGGTGAAACCATTGCTATGCACAGAACATCCTGGGGACCCCTGTGTAAATCGGCTGGTGAGTTATGAATGGGAGCTTATAAAAAGGGAACACAGAGTAACCACCATTTTAAGATTCTTTTTCACTGACAAAAGAACCTGAAGACCTGTGATAAAACGTTTTCGGGCTCTTATGCAGATTTTTCTGAGGAGAAAGTGTTCTTACTGCAGCCATGTGGCAGTGTGGGAAAAGATATTGTCTCCTCAGCAAAGTGACCATCAGATTGTAAAGGGAATGTAGAAAGGGAGAGGCGTATGAAGTGCTTCATGTAGCTATTTGCACAAGGTAGCAAGTACAAAAGCCACAAAATCAAACAATTATTACAATTGTAAAGTGTGAAAGCAGCTTGGATCTTTTAGATTGCAATCAGTTTTTCAAGTGTATTCTCTATGCTGTTGTTAGACCGCAATTATATTGAGCTCTGAAGTCCAAAGTCAGAAGAGATAAGAGATTGTGGTGTTGTGTTTCCTTAGACTCCCTTCTGTTGACTTTGTTGCTGCCATGAGGGAAGGTGGCAGGGCCACCTGATGCTGATGCTGAGCACCTTGGTTAGCCTGCTGGAGTGATACAGCCAGATTAGTAGAGAACAAACACCTGCACTGTGTACAAACAAGGTCTAAGTTGTTATGCATCTGCCTCTTCTGCATTTACCCTGACTGGTGGTTTCAAGGGACACTGTGGCCTCCTCCAACCTCCTCATATCTCATTAGTGTAAAACACTCATTGAGAACCTCTGTACACACCGACATCAAAGTTTTAACACATGGCTAGTGTGAATAGACAGAACTCACCTCCTTTCCTGTTCTGGGCTCCCCAGTTCAAGAAGGGCAGGGAATTGCTGGAGAGGGCTCATCAAAGGGCTACAAAGATGACTAGGGGACTAGAACATCTCTCTTAGGATGCAAGACTGAGGGACTTGCGTCTTTTTAGTCTGGAGAAGAGAAGACTGGGAGAGGATCTGATTGGTACCTATAAATATGTAAAGGGTGGGTATCCAGAGGGTGGAACCAGACTTTTTTCAGTGGTGGCCAGTGACAGAACAAGAGTTAATGGGCAGAAACTGGAACACAAGAAGTTCCATCTAAACATGAAGAGGAACCTCTTTACTTTGAGGGTGCCAGGACACTGGAACAGGTTGCCCGGAGTGGGGTCTGTCTTTGGAGACATTCAAAACCTGCCTGCACATGTTCCTGTCCAGCCTGCTCCCTGCTCTGGCAGAGGGGTTGGACTAGAGGATCTCCAGAGGTCCTTTCCAACTCCATATCATTCTATGATTCTGTGATTCTGTGTCCTCCTACTGCTTGCCTGTTTTGCCAGTCATTTAATGTTCTTCTGACTGTAGAGAGAAGTTAATGCTGGACTGTGAAAGGATTCAAGGCATTTTTTCTCTTCTGCTGTGGTGGTCACAATGTTCTTTCAGAATTTGAAACAGGCTCTGACTTAACATATTGTATTTTTCTTCTATTTTATGCAAGTATTAGTCTGCTAGAATAAGCCCTCAGTGTTCTTTTCTGAATTACTTGTTTTAAAACTTAGCAATTTAAGAAATCTACAGGTTTCTTACTTATATAAAGTGGAGACCCCAAACTGGAGACCCCAACATATTTTTAATATTGGAAAATATAATATAAAAGGAACTCTCATGAAGGGAGCTTCATTTGGGTTGTGCTACATTGATTCCTGGGCAAAGGTGGCACTACAAGATGCTGTGTCCTATTTCCAAGTTGGATACTCACACCATGTTTCAAGTGTGAGGCTAGACCTAGATGGTGCATCTCTGTATTGAAAGAGACAACATGAATGATGATGTCAGGCAAGCTGCTGTGGTGAAATATGAAAAATGTTTTAACTGCTCTGCCTATACCACTTGGCCACAAGCAAGTTGAGAGCTGGAGAGGGACCCTTCGTTCCAAAGTCTAGTAACTGGAACAGGTTGCCCAGAGAAGTTGTGGATTCCCCATCCCTGGAAGTGTTCAAGGCCAGGCTGGATGGGGCTTTGAGCAACCTGCTCTAGTGGGAGGTGTCCCTGCCCATGGCAGGAGAGTTGGAGCAGGATGATCTTTAAGGTCTCTTGCAACTCTGACCATTCTATGATTCTATAGCAAAAATCACTGATACATGTCCTCAGGAAGGCCTGTTCTGTCTGTGTCTGGCTACAGGTTGCCGTTTCCACTGTGCATCTCTTTTATTCTTTTGTTTTGCACTGAAATTTAGAAATAAGACTAAATGTATTGTGTAACACTGCTTTCACCTGCCTTGGGATGATGCCCTGGAGGTTACGCGGCTTGGACATCACTATTCCATACCTCTGTGACTGCCAACGATGCCCTTTGGCCAAAGATCCTGTCTCTAACTACAGTCAGGCATGCATTAGTACTTGTCTTCTGTGCACCCCAGGTACTGAACAAGTGCTTGGCTAAATAAGTGCTGTCCTGAAAATGTATTCAAACAAATAGATGTTTTTGTAGGTGCATCAGGTGTTTACGAGAATGAGTTGGAAGTGTACAAGAGTACTTGTACAAAAATAAGGAAAGACATAAGGTTAAAGGGAGAGGGGATTCTGCTTGCAGATTTGTACAAATACTTGGAATTGTCCACACCTGAACCAGGCAAACACATTCTGCTAATGGTCAGCGGAGCCCAGGGAGATGAGCTGGCAACCAGGGACTTGACTTCTGCCCACACACAGGCAAAAATTGTGACCCATTATTGCTTGTGACCCATGGTGCATCCTTCTTTCCTTCCCCTCAGTGTCTGGTTGCTGTTCCAAGAGACCACAGGTCTCTTGCAGGTCCCATGCCATGTCTGCCAGACTCTTGGGCTTCTTAGGTGGCACTAGATGCTTATGCTCAGGCAACAGAGTTGAGTCCATGGTGGCCACTTCAGTGTGACTCAGTTACCTACCTCCACTGACTGCCCCTGCCCAATGTCTGCTGACTAGAATGGGAGCTTAGAAACCCAGCACACATGGAGAATCTTTCCCCGGATACTTTGTGTTTAAAGAAGTGTCGCATATGAGATAAAAGCAAATCAAGTGATTTTTAATAATCATAGATTAATGTGGGCAGATGTGACATGGGAGAATGCTTCACCTCTTGGGTTATTCTGAAAGTAAGGCAACATTTCAAAAAGTCACCAGTGCTGGTCCTGTAATTCTTATTTCAATGGAAAATTGTAGAGTCAAATTCCAAAGACACATCACACTCACATCTGCAGGGACTCTACACCTGTATGTAAAAAGGGAACTTGGACTGTGGCTCACACACCTTTCCAGGAGAATCAGCCCTCCCAAAAGGCTGATTCACTTCTGTATCACAGCTCTGGGCTTCAACATGCATGCTGGCTAATTTGCAGGCACAGATGTCTTCTTACCCTAGGAAAAGATTTAGGGATTTCAATGCTTTTTTCTTTCACCTCTTGATATTTTAGCATCTGATTTGAAGAGGGAGAAGGAGTCTGGAATGGGAGTTGGATACATCATCCTCATTGTCTTTGTTGTGTGTGGTTTTGTGGTGGGAATTGTGAGCCTTCTCGTTTTCCAGTATCAGCGAAAGATGGGAAGGTACAACTTCAGAATCAAGTCTGACAACTTCAGCTACCAGGTGTTCTACGATTAGTGATTTCCAGGCTACCAGATGTAAGTACTGTATCGTGATCAGGTTTTGGTTGTTTTTTTTAAAAGCTGTTTATCTCTTCCTGAAATGGTTAAATACTTGCTGATGAACTTCCTCTGTTTAAGGGTATTTAAACCTTTTGCCCTGTTTGCTGAAGGTGAAGGTTGTAGAAGTAAGAATGAAACCCCTACTATTGTTGCTTGTTTTCAAATGCTGCAGACTGCCCAGCAGGAAGGCAGCCTTCTCTTCATCTTCCTCCATGGCTTCAGTCTCAGTCAGAGTAAATTACACCCCATTTTAGAACACCAATAAACATTTCCACAAAAAGCATATCACTTTTGATTTTGGATCATGGATTAGTACAATACAAGAGAGAAACTTCACCACTCTCTTCATAGATCTGCTTCAGAAGATAATTTGCTTTGAAAGTTTCCTTTTCTGCCAAAGCTTGGGCTTAATTTTTTTTTTTAAGGGGTTGCTTTGCAAGAAAATAGTGGTATGTTAGACATAAAGAACTTGAGATATTGATAACGCATAAGCAGTGCTTACAAGTGCTTGCAGAGAGTCTGAAAAGACAGCTCTGAGGAGTGTTGACCACTACAACATGTTCTGTCTCTGCAGCTTGGGAATTTAACACTTTTCCTGAATGCCATAGGATTCAACACTCTTTCTGTAAAATGAGCATGTTCTAGCTGCTCTACCATCATTTGTATATTGTCCCTTTAAGAGGAGAAGAGATAGGTGAGAGAGCTGGCTTGCTGAAAAAGAACACCTGACATTGCTTCACAACTCAAGGATGTTTACTGTGGATTCGATTAATTCTGTTCCTGGGAATGGGCTTATTTGACATTGTTACCAGAGTTAGTCAGTAACTCTTTCCTGATGGAGGCGTCATACATGACGATGCAGCTGCCATGACCACAGTAAATTTACCAGACTCATCATGATGGTATTTGCAGATAATGTAGTTTGAACCACTGAATGCAATAACGCTTAACATATGTCACAGCGAAAGGACAGGGAAGGCTGTAAACCAGCTGTCTGCTCATAAATTCTTGAATAGTCACTATTACGTACAGTTTCCCTAGTCTTACATTGTGGAGATCACCCCCTGTAGTCATCTGTGGGCAACTCCTAGGAGATCATTGAAGGTGAGGGTGATGCTCTGATTGCTTCCCAGAGGCTGAGCAGGGCTGCCAAACAGGAGCCCAGAGGGAGGGTACCTGAGATCCTTGGTACAACTCCAGCCACTGTACAGTTCCATCACAGTACAGGTCCCCCTAGGGAGCTGTAATCCAGTGTAAAGGGTATATCTAGGCCCATTAAATTAAAACCTATATATGAAGCCCCTGAGTCTCTCCACAGAGAGAAGAATGGCTTGTCTTCATTCATCATTCTGCTCTCACGAGTGGTCACGGTTGATTGCAACATTTGATAGTAACTGGAATTCTGGAGTTGTGCAATGAGGTTGTAGCAGCATAAAGGATATTCCCAGGCTCAGAACATTTATGCATAATCAGCATGTTAGGGTCCCAGCTAATGGCCTCTTTTAGAAGCTGGATCTACTCAGCTCTTCTTTCCTATATGTTTATTTTTTTGGAAGGCAGTTGATTACCTTTTTCAATTGTTATTAGTTTGTTTTTAATTTTTTCTAGTTGGATCACATCTCACCACACAGAGAACTGAAGCTTGTCTTCACTCAGCGTTTGGCTTTCATTATATTCTTCATGGTGGTGGTCAGGACTGGTTGCAACACTGACTCTTCCAAATTAATGTCACATATGAAAGATTTCTGTATCCTTCCTTTTTCTCTTTTTCTCTTTTTTTTTTTTTT
>VXBW01003162.1:0-23088 GCA_013400375.1 Thinocorus orbignyianus | reverse complement strand
GTCCTAAGAAAGAAGGGAAAAAAGGAAGACTTCTGTGTTGTTCTCTATTCAGATTCCAAGATTTGGCTCTCCCACTGTGCCACGTTGCTATGTGCCCATTTTAGCATCATCTGTGTCATTACTTTTGACAAGCTGCATGTTTCTATAAATATTCCAGGAAGTACATCAGAAAACCCGTAGAGAGATCTCCTTTTCAGTTTGTAATTCGTTATTTACTTAAGGTGAGGTTGAGCTGCAGCTATGTTGAAGACCTCATAGTACAACGCCTTAAGTATACAAAAGTTGGAGAATAAGTATTGAATTTGCCACCAAATAAAGAAAAGGCACCATGAATCTGCATCTCCACCTACTCAGAGTGTTCTTCAGCACGAGATTTTGAGATTTGATTGTAAATTATTTAATTGATAAGGACTTGGTGAAAAAAGAAACTATTCTTGCTACTGGCAGCCTGTGTTTTCCAGATAAGTCAATTGGTACCTATGTGTTTTGTTGAATTAGACCACAATGCTTGTGCAGTTGAACCGCAGAGTGTGCTGCCCACCTAAGTAAGAGCACTCCAACTTCAACAGAGTAGTTCTTGAGCTAATGCAGCAGCAAAGGTTTAGCTTCCATGCTTCACTGGCTACAACAACAGTCGATTCAGATGGATAAACTGGAACAAAAATCTTTTCCACGCAGTAAGCATCTCCTGCAGGGCTCTTTTGCAGAACACTAATCACTCTGCTGCCCCAAACCTTCACTTCAGTGAGTGTGTTAGAAGGTGGAGGGTAAAGCAGCGTGGTGACTTGTCCCCACCGCCCCTTGGTTCGGATTGCTGCATGCATTCCACCTGCACAGTGATAGAGTTTGCTGTGTCTGGGTTACATGTAATGCAGTAATTCATAGTGAACAGTCTAATTCCTCATTAAGTTCAATGGACACGATTATAAATAACTCTTCAGTGGAAACTGGTTGTTAAATTGAACTCACAAATACTCTTAGTAGCCATTTCAATCAGGTACTGATATTTAGTACAGAACAGCACTGCAAAGCTGCTTTTCCACCCCCCTAGTGCAACTTCTGGTAGGTAATAAGATTACTGGGTAAAGGACTTGTGCATTTTGCAAAAGGTTATAATAATTAACCTTAGAGCTTATATATAAACCTTTTAAATACACCAGTGTATTTCAGAATAATAATTCGCATTCTGCTTTTGGCTCAAGTTAATCTATAAAGACTAAAAATCTTTGACTTGTCTTTTCCTTGCTGACATATCAGTTACCAGATTCTGATATAAAAAAAATATCCATTTGGTAGCAGTTCACTAGCGAAACTGCAAATTGTCTTTGCAATCTTAGAGTCTGATGAACATAATCATTACCTTTTTATCATGTAGGAGTCTTTGCTTTTGCTTAGTTTGCTCTCAAATGTGTAATGTTTGCCTTCTCACACAGTGAAAGGATAAGCTGTTTTACTATAAATATTTTTCTAGTTTTTAGTACTGACAATCCTGAGCTGCTTGAAAGTGACAGGACTAGAGATTTGCCTATCAATTTCAGTGGAGCTAAGCCACTTACAAAAGCTGAGCATTAGTCTTCAGCATGAAATGCAAAGCAGTAGCATGTATTTGATATCTTGCATTCTCAGCAGAAATTGTTGTGACTGTCTAAATCTGTTCAGCAGATTTTTGGTGTCTTAATAAAAGCACTCTTGAAACTTACTGTTGACTTTTGTACTGTTATATTTTCCTTTTATGATTCAGTCACAGGTATTAAGATGTGCATTGTGTGGATGTGGCAGCTTCTGAAGAGCTGTTCAAGTATCAGTACAATGTTCAAACATCACTCAAAACACAATGCATGACCTTATCCAAACACCAGTGGACTGCGATTAACAACAATTATGTACATACACTTACTAAGGGTCACTTTCTTCAACATTAAAGAAGGCAAACTTGTTTTCAGTTGCACGCTGTGGAGCAGAGACAACCAAGAGTATTCAACATTCCCAGTCCATTAATGGTACTGCAACGAAGTGGTGATCCAGTCTGAAACTAATGTCACGGCAGCCTCCCTAGGCATTTGATTTGTACAGTTCTGGCAGCTGCTCCAAGAGCAGCACATTCAGAGCTTATCCTCAATGAAGCTTACCCTGGGGGCATTAGTGGACTTGACTGGACCTAAATATGAAAAGCAGGGAAGAGCTCCAAATGCTTCCTTTCTCATCTCTGTGCAAAAGTGTTGCACTGCTGCCACCCATTCTTTTTATTTGTCATTTTTTTTCCCCTTCTTCTATGTTTCTGTGGCTAGCAATTGCTGTTTTCCCAGCGCTGCATCCCTTTTTGTCCCCTTTTCATGCTGAGGCATAGAACAGGTTGGTTGGTTGAGGTATCATGGAAGCACAAAATGGTTTGTGTTGGAAGGGATCATTTAATCCAACCTCTCTGCCATGGTCAGGGAGGTCTTTCAATAGATCAGGCTGCACAAAGCCTCATTCAGCCTGGCCTTAAACACTTCCAGTGACTGGATATCCACAACTTCTCCAGGCTCTTTTCAAACTGCTGTGGTCAGCTGCCCACATCAAGTGGTTCTGAGACCAAGCAGAAGTAAGGAGGAGCAGCACCAACCGTCTCCCCTTTCCAGTTGAGTGTTATTCACCTTTCTGTTAAGGAAGCACTGGCTCCAGATAATTATTTGAGACAATGGCTGAAAAATGTGTAGAAATAAAATGTTAGGATTTAGTTAGGAAACATTGTTTCCTAAGAAGTACTTTAGAAAAGCGATATGCGTGCCTGATGTCCCTATTGTTCACTGAGAACACAACACTGCTGACACCCGATGCAAAACATTCATTGTTATTCCTTTCTCTCATATTATAAGGTTGCCAAACTCTGGTCCCTGCAGGATTGGGAAAAAGCTGAGATAATTAGAAAATTTCCTTTTCCATTAAAATATAAAGGAGCTGACTTTTTAATGCCTGTTTGGAAAGTTTTCTTGTAGGCTGCGGAAGGAAACAAGTTAAAGGAACTGAAAATGTTTGACTGCAATTGATTTTAAAACACAATGTTGGCTATGACCTAGTAGAAAGCCTAGAGCACAGAGCCGCCTAACGGCTTCTTTGGTTTGCTCCATAGTAACTACTCTGCCTGAGGTTCTGTCCAGCAAGGCTTGTGGCAAACCTACAACTGAGTAGTATCCCCTCTGTAGAAATACAACCTTTCTTCAAGACCTTTTTTTTGTTTTCGGGGAATCTCTGCCTGTTTCTTCAACTTGCCTCCCTCTGGCTGTGTGGCCAGTCACCACCTTGTGCTAAAGATGCTCTTGGATACCTACTCTACATGTGACACTGCCTGCCAGGGTATAACACAGGAGAACTGTCAAAGCTACACCTTTCCACATGCAGGAAATTTCCCTTAAAGTGTTCTCTGCTTCTCCTGCTCTTCTTTTCCAAAACACAGATTTTTCCTCTGCAATCCAGAGAAACAAGAGTTTCAGAGGCTTCACACAGACACAAAGACTTGTACACTAAAACCAATCATAATACCAGTATAATAAAGGAATCAAGAAGAGCCAGACAGTTTGAAGATGGCAAGGAAAGGAGCAGTAAAGGACCAAAACAGTGAACTTCAAGTGCTTTGCAGAAATGTCGGTAATACATCATTGGTGTGGTGCTTGCAATGGATCCCAAAATGTCTGCTCATGTCATTCTCTTTAAATCAGCCGGTGCTCAACCCTGCCTATCATGAAGGTTATAAAAGTATTGGGATAGCTAGGGTAAATGTGTGTTGCTGCCTAGAAACTGGATTTGTTGACATAATAACTGTATGGACTTCTTTTTCAACCTTATAGCACTTTTATCAACCTACCTTTGTGTGTGTTTGGGTGTGTGTTAGGCAAAATTCAGCATGTTTAGGAACACTGCAATTATACAGTGCAAAGAGCTTGATTTGATCTCACTTTTCTTTCTTTTTCTCTGCCTGCCCTTTCAGAGAAAGTATTAGTAGAAGTGTTTTTTCCTATGCAAGTTTCTCACATAAGAATATTTGAAAACTTCTGGAAAACTGCAAGTACATGTAGCACAGATGAAGTTATCAACCTTTATTTAAAGAATAATTTTCTCCTTTTCCTGTTTTACTATGTGAGTAATCCATTTAGAAATAAAAGTTGCATTTTTCTTCCACGATCTTTCTGTTTAATCCTGTAAGAATACTGTCTCTTGACAGTTGCTTTTTTTTGAGGAATGTAGTGGACCTCCAAATGTGGTGGCATTATGGAGCTACTTTCACTGATATTTGGAAGTGGATCTGGCATGGTGCAGTAGTTTATGAGAGAGCAGTATTCTCATCAGGCTAGAGGCAAATCCACCCCAAAGTACCAAGAAACCTTGCTCACTCTAGGATTGTGAAGGTGACATTGAATTCCAAGAAGAGACTGCATTTCTGACATAAATAGTTGGGTAAAAGTTTCATTAAGTAAAACCTTTCCAGCAAACAATGTCACTATTTCCTTGGGGAATGTGCTGGCACTAATAACACTATTGACAGTGTGGGTTCTTCATGCCTTATGTTCAGTAGTACTTAAACTCTTCAAATCCACTCAGGATGTGTCTGGCTTTGCCTTTTGTACTGCCTAGAGCTTTGATATGAAATGCCAGCCAGAAACAATGCTTCTGTTTATTAGCTGCCTTTGGCATCTTGCAATTTGAAAGGGTGAAGGAAGTACTTCATATCAATATTTTGAACAAGTATGGCTATTACTAGTACATGGAGATAGAAGGCTCTTGTGTTTGTTCTAGTGCCAACCTTGAGAGAATAATTACTGTGTTATGTATGAATAGATTTCTTACGCTTAGTCTAGTATATTTAATTGTGCACTGTATCGTACCTGCTCAGTGCGAACAAAACGTTGTCCATTGAGTTAGCCGGCAAAGAATGTGAAAATATGGCTGAACTGGAATTTGACATGGAATTTGACATTTTACTGAACTCAACTTTAATTTTGGCCCAGAGCACAGGACCAAACCAAACTCCATAGCTCTTGTCTATGTCAGTAAGGCAAAAATCAGAACTAACAGCTGAACAAGATGCAATTGGCTTCTGGAGGTGTTTTGTCTATGCCCCAGAAATATTTTCAACTGGTATGTAGTCTGAGGCTACATTATGCAGTACATTTTAAAGTCAGCTGACCTGTTCTCAGGAGATACTAGATACTGCTGCCAATTTAATGAGTTTCTCAGCATTTGTTTGACTACCTGTTCCCCTCCCTTTCATTTGTTTGGCTACAGCTGTGAGATCTTATTCTTAAACAGAAGGAAGGTCCTTCTGTTGTCTTACAGGTGTATGAAAACCACCACTCTGTAAAGTTTAGTGAAATGACATTTAGCTCTCACCTGACTCCTATGAAAGCCCAAGCCAGGATGCCAGGATGCCCTGGCTGTGCTCCTTGTCTTTTATCTTGGCTGTCCTGTATTCTGGACTTCTCTTATGAGTGCGTACTACTGATGACAGCATACTATCCCTCTTCTAGTGCTCCCTAATACAGACCAGTGGAGGCTGCATGACCTCCCTGGGAATATATATGTTTAGTAACTTCCAGGTTTGTTATTTCTGGCACTTCCCCAAAATTTGTTTCGTAAACAGATGTTGGTATTTTCACGGAGTGAAGCCATGCACATCAGAAAAAGGAACACCAGCAAAGACCTATACTACTGACTTACTGTCTTCCTTTGATGTAACCACAGACGGTAGTGTCTTTCCACCGATACGAGCAACCGATATTTGTACCATGCCTTGGTGTAGTGCATCATTGCTCTTATTGCTTTTGATTCCCCAGCAAAGCACCACTGCCATTTGTATTCAGGTAACTGCTGTGACTGCCTCAGCCAGTTGTCACTGAGAGTGAAACGTAACATACATTTCAGAAGCCTCATTCAAGCCTACACTCAGTTATTTCACAGGGGCAAATTAAATTTGAAATTAAGGGTAAGAAATGCAGTTGAACTTAATGTGATGGTGCCTGGGTTTTTTTGGAAGTGAGATGCTGAGTAAAAATACAACCAATACAATCTCCCTGTGTGCAAGTTTTTGATATTTGAGGTAAGTCTGCACGTCAGTTTCTTACTGGAGTTTCTGCTGCATTTGGCAGATGATGGGTGAAGCTGTAGGTCTGATAAAGGACAAAACAAGTCCTTAAATTCTTTCTGTGACTGCATAGCTTATTTTTCCTTTGTTAAGGAACATGTGTTAGCAACTGTCAGCTGAGCAAAATATATCTGTGTTCTAAGCACACTTTCTAGAAGGTCCTTTTCTCCCCTAGTCTCCATAAAGATACAAACAGAACTGCCTTTTCTTTTAGAGTTTCCTCAGGAAGACAGATGGACCCTTCTAACCTACTTCTGACAGAGTCATTTTAGCCATGCTCTGCACATTTAGTGACCCAGGTTTAGTCATTTGCATGTATATATCTACACACAAAACTTAAGGTTACAACTGCTGTAGATAAGAAGTGCTCCATGGTGCCCTTGAAAACCAACCTTACCTTAATAACATATCTAAGTAAAATCTCATGGGAAGTTTTGTTGCATTTTCCTTCAAATGCAGTGTTGACTAAAAAAATCAAGGTATTAGTAACTGTGTGAGTTAATGTTTTGTACCTGTTCCCCTTTTCTCTGTGCATTCTCCTGGGGACACATGGTGAATGCCTTTGCCCTCTGCTTTGCTGGGAAACGATTTCATGGAGTCACAAGAAGCGGGTCCTCGCAGCTCTACAGTTATATATACCTATTTTGAACATAAGATACACAGAAGGATTTGAACAGGCATAGACTGAGAGTCTGGCAGCTGATACAACATCTTGTTCTGAAAACGAAGGGAGAAACTCCCAATTTGCTTGAGAGAGAAGCAACTTGCCAGACAAGCTGAGTGTCTTGGTGCTGATCACTGGGCACATAGCAGAAGGACAAGGAGACCGGCTGACAGGAGCTTGCCTGATGTGGGGTCATACCCTGGCCAGGCCAGCCAAGAGGCTGCTCTTCCTTGCCCTGTCTGGATGACAGGTGAGGACTGGCACTGGCAGGTGACTCACACCATGTCCCCGCCTGTGGCTTCAGCCAAGCCTGTTGCCCACAAGTTGTCCATTACCTTGAATCCCAAGAAAGGTTTCACTCCTGCAAAAGTGTTCCTGTATTGCAGAGTAGGTCCTAGATATAGATGTTAAGAATACCACAAGTTACTACATTCTTTGTAAGTAAACAACAGCCAAAAAAAAAAAAAAAAAAAAAAGAGATTTACTATTGTGACAAACAATTTAAGGTACTATATTTTCTGGCAGACTTTAAAGCTTAATGACTTGGCATGTCTTGACAGAGTGAATTTATTACTGCATAATATATGTCATAGTATTTTGTACCACAGATTTATGTAAATTCTCAGTGTATCAAAATTATTTGCAGAGCCGTGCACAAGAAACTCATTCATAATCCATGTGTGATACATAGGTCATGCACAAAGCATGTAAAGGGCTTTTTCCCTAGCTGCTTCATCTGCAACCACCTTTTAGGTCTGCGTTGGCGGTTCTGACCTTACTCATTCTTCCACATTTTTCTCCATCTCTCCATTCAAAAAGGAAATAGATACCGTAATTCAGTTGTTTTCAGTTTGTTGCCATTTGCTGTGTACTTTCATCTGATAAGTACACATGCTATTATGGCTTTGTCTTTTTTTGTCCCGTGGTACATGACACATTCTAAACAATGCCGTATCGCTTCTTTACAGAACTGGATACTGAGTCATTTCTATGCTTCTTCAAATAGAAATAAATTCTCTAACATAGATCCTGTTCTATAGCTTTAAGTCACCCAAATAACTCTTCTTTTACTGAAGCCAGTGGCATGATTTGAGAATGTATGGTTCCATGGGTTGAAATCAAAGAGGAAGTGCAGCCCTTTGTGTAGTACGCAGTATGACGCCTGGTAGAAGTGGAGACCCAAATTTTGAAGGGCGGGGTAGTGTGAGCCTTCCTGCATGTAGCTTTGACGCTTGTGCTCTTCCCTGTTCCTCTGCTGATGACCTCTCTGCAAAGCATCCCATGGCCTAAAAGAAGGTTTGAGGCCTGACGCATACATGCAATATTTTAGCTTTTCCAACTACTGTGTTCTTGTACGTGGATGGGCATGTATTTTGCATGTTGCCATATCTATATGCAATGCAACATTTATTCATCACTGATCTTTAGAGATGACAAAATGACTGATGCTGTAGTTCCACTTCTCTGTTGATAGCTGTCTGGTAAAGCTGTAAACTGTCTACACACCTTGTTACAGGGAATTTCCCCAGGTTATAAAAAAATGCCAAGGAGGAGTATAAAGGAGCCAACATCAAGATTAGGTGTGTCATTAGTTCTGTCTTACACCTGTCCACTTTTTAACAGGTCTGTCCAGCTGTAAGGTGAGCAGGGACTTTCTTAATTAAAACTGGGATGCACTTGAAATTCTACCTTTTTGAGGTATCTTGCATCCCTATTGAAACTGCTTTTTCATCTCTAATTCAAAGCTCTCTCCTTTCCCCTCTTCCCCGCTTTCTCTCAAGGTGGGTAAACTCCTCTCCCTCTTCACCCAACAACAACTTGTTTGAAAATGCTTTGAAAAACTAGAATACTAAGCTTCTCGCAAGGCTGGAGTGTAGAGGGTGATTTCACTATACCAGCCACGTGAACCCACCCCTGATGGCAAGAAACCACAGTTTGGGTGGTAAATGTCACCAGAAGCCTCCATGAAAGGAGGGTTCTCTCACCTGAAGAGAGAAGCTTGGAGAAGCAAAGATATTACTTAATTGGAGAAAGGGGGAAAAGCTGTGGGAATTTAAGAGAGTTTGGGGATCCAACGGAAATGAGTCACATCTCAGGTTTCATGGCATGAGTAGGTCCTTTCCGGGATCCTATGAGAGGATGTCATTGAATGAGTAACTTAACAGAGAGAAGGTCTGCCTAAGAAAGAAAATAGACCTTTATCCCCCACTCTCTCATCCCCCTTTCTATTTCTGGATTGGTATCAATATTAATGATATTAATTCAAAGTGACATAAATATAGATTAGGTAAGTGTTTTTTCCCGGTACTAGTATGGAGGAAACAAGCAAAACTAGAAGCCTGTCTATGATACAGACAGCTAATTATCCTGTAAAGAATAAATTTGTATGCAAACAGAAACATAAATTGTCATACACTTAGCACTGCCAGTGTGGATTAAGCTATCTGTTTTAACGCACCTAATCAAATAGACAGTTTCTGAACAAATAAAGAAGAAATATGACTACGTACTTGTAGGTTCAATCCCTGCATACACTGACTGATCCAGAAAAATAGACAATTTTTTTTTTGCTGGGTCATACCTAATTTTTGTGCTGTTGATATCTCTTTTCATGAACTCTTTGTGTGAGCAGGCATGACTTCCACTCCCGTGTTGGTCACAGGCGAACATGG
Source organism: Thinocorus orbignyianus (assembly GCA_013400375.1). Lineage (NCBI taxonomy): Eukaryota > Metazoa > Chordata > Aves > Ciconiiformes > Thinocoridae > Thinocorus > Thinocorus orbignyianus. The sequence continues at coordinate 13,634 of VXBW01003162.1, read as the reverse complement.
TGGAATAGGGAGGGAGGAAGAGGGAGTGGATTTCACAAAAACGTCCAGTTGGAGAGTAATAATGTCTGAGAAACAGTAGAGGTCACCTAGTTTTTTCTGAATAGCAATCATGCTTTTCCCAGAACTTTTGATGGTCTTAGTGAAGACACTTGCTAAGACTCCATACTAGCATGGTCATCTTTCTTTGTATCGGGGTGGTGAAAGGATAAGCCCCCTGTTCAGGGTGCACTCAGACTGAAATTAGTGACCTGAATGGGAAAGGGCAGAAGCTTTTCTCACTTAAGGCACCTTCGTGTTCATCTAACCACACTTGCATTGTAGACTAACCAAGCGCATCTTTCCCAGTTAAACAAGGGAGACCTTAAACTGGCATAATTTGCCAGTACAAGAACAAAATAGACCAGGCCAATGTCTTCCTACAGGAAAGGATGACACAGTTTCCATCTTTCCCTGCCTGAAATACCCAAACCAAAGCACTATCTCTACAGAGCTGTGGGAAAGAACACCCTGAGACAATGCGTGAATATATTCTACTCAAAAGTGACTTCCTGACAGACTGTTGACAGGGACTCTCTTTTGAGTCTGTTGATCAGGGACACTCTTACACCCCAAAATGTCATATGCACAGCCTTTTAGTTGTCTTGATAACCCTTTGCTGGACTAGCTTCAGTCACACAGTATCTCTTTTGCACTGGGCAGTTCCAAAACTGAGCAAAAGACTCCTGCTGTGGTCTCACAACTTCCAATTAGAGGAAATGGTTTTTAATCTCAACCCAGCTAGTTCATCTGTCCCTAGGCTGGATACAAGGATGTTGTGGGAGAAATTGTCAAAAGCTTTGCTAAGGTCTGGGTTAGTGGCATCTACTTTTCCCTTCCTGTCCACAGACCCCGATGTTTCATCGTAGAAGGCATTCTGGCTGGTCAGGCAGTTTATAATCAGTAAATTCACTACATTGAGGTAGTGTTGTTTATTTGGACAGCCCCTGTAGAGAAAATCAGAGTCAGGTTTATAAAAACACCTCCACGTAACCTACAAATCCTGCAGTTAGATAAGAGACCTATAAAGAAGTACACTTCCAGAGTACACGTATTACTGCATCTCTTTAAATAACCTGGGTGTGTAATTTTTTTGGACACTTTTATAGCAATCTTTTCCCATAATTTTTTTGAGTCACCAACAGGATAAGCAGAGGTTAGGAGTCAGTTTTCACCTCACTATCAGCACTGCAAAGTGAGGTGTGTGTGTTCAGGATTATACAATGAAGGAGAGGCTCCTTGCTTGGTTTTTCTCCCCATGCCATTTCACCTCACCCACCGGTGTAATTTTCCCCACCCCTGTTACTGAGCAGAGCTGAACAGAGAGCTGCCAGCAGCTTGTTACAAGACTAATTCGGAATCTTCTGGTTTGTGCAGCCAGTTGTCAGTTCTTGAGGCTGAGTTCACAGTTCCTTTTCAGGTCTTCAATGGTAACTAGAAGAAAAGGTTGATAGAAATCTTAAACAAATGTTTTAATGATTTGTGTTACAGTAAAACAGGGAGTGGAGTCACTGTGCTCACTGCTGACACTTTGCAGGACATGAACAGTCCCTTCTGCAAAGAGGTTTCAGTGTAGAAAGTGACAATGGAAGAAATAAGCATTATACAAAATACCCAGTTGCTGATGTAAAAAAGATTTGTGTTTATTTTTTAGCCATAGAGTAACATGTCTCCCATACAGTAATATGTGTTTGTAGAAAGGGAAGTTACTTATCAACAGGTAGTGTTCTTTGTGGTTTATATTTCATATGTGTGTGTATTCATATTTTTTTTCTATGTACTTGTATACTGTAAATACACATATGCCATAAAGACCTTCGCCCTGAAGCTTTTTTATTTCAGCAACTTCTGGATCCACCTCCCCTTATGTTCCACACAAAGGGTAATACACCACCCTCCCCCCAATATACTTTGCACACTGTGGTTTCCGTTCACCTGCAGAAACCTGTTGATCGGAGGGACAGTGGAGAATGAATAATGAATGTTTATATGGACGATGCACCTCAGAGTACTCTAGTAATCAGTAGGTAACCTTTCCTTCCTTTCTTGAGGGAGCATTTATGATTCATTGACACTGTAGCTACAGCACTCTTTTTAATCCATCTGGATTAAAAGTAGGGGTGCTTCTCAGAGTTTTTAGCGAAAGGCAATTGCAAGAACGTTCTATCAACTGTTAAGTCACTTTGATATAGCTCTGAGAAGGTGCAGTACTGGGTAAGAAGAACTGAAAGCCTAAGTACCTGTGCTACACTTGTACATGGTTGTAAGCTTCTACAGCAAGGCCACAGAAGTATCCTGACTTTTCCTGCAGTGTGCTATGATTGCTGATTATTGATCCAGCTTAGTGATTTCCTAGCAAATGAGTTGATCGTCTGGTTTGACATTCTGAATATACAGATTAGTATCAGCATGGACGCCAACAGCCATGAAGATCATCAAGTGGGTTTCTGTTGTGAGACTGCAGGACGCTGCTCCTCTAACCTCCCCCTGCAATGATGCCCTGGCTCCCGATGCACAACACAGTGAACTGTGTGGCTCATGCAAGTTTTGGAACTTGAAGGGGATCCTGATGGAAATCTTGTCTTGAAAGATGACCGTTAGAGGGATCTGCTAGCAATATCTGGATTTTCCCTACTTTTCTTGCTGGAGAAATAAATGTTAGAAAATCCGCTTCATGAAGAGAAAAAAATAATAAACATCTAAGAATAGCTAAATGCTCTCTGAAAAGCTAGGAGGTCTCATTTTAATCCCACCTTACTACTACCCTTTGGGAAGACTTCGCTGAGAGCGAACCAATGTCAAACATATCAGTGATCAGTTTTATTGCACAGAGGCAGAGGCCACACACTGGCATCATCCGTTGCAGTCTGACGATGTGAATCTGGGGGCTTGTCTCTGCCCATGTCTGATCAGACAGAAACCATGTGGTCTTGAGTGAAACTTGTGTATCAGGCATTGTCCTGCGAAGAACTTCTCTGTCTGTTGTTAGTGCAACAGGGTGCCTGCAGAGCCAAAGTTCATACCTGGACTAACAGGAATGTCAGCCTCATTTTACATAAAATGCCTGACAGAAACAGATTGCAGTAAGTACAGTAACACAGTTTCTGTGCTGTCAGTCATTTAGTGAGATGTGCAAAACTTGAGTTCATTCAGTGCAATAGCTGGTTTCACACTGCAGCTCTAACACATAAATCATAAGGAAGTGTTATGGCTTTCTTCTCAAAAACAATTAGGGGATTTTATTAATGTAGGAATATAGTGATATTTCTAAAGCTTCTCTTTCTGTTCACTTAGCACAGTAAGAATTTCTACCTACAGCTCTCCCCAACTTAAATTCCTATTGTAGTAGTAAATAAACGCTATCACATCCTCACATTGTTTAATCACTTACATTTATTTAGATTTTAAGCTTTTCTCAAGGAAATAGAAAGCTTTCCAAGTGTTTGAAATTCCAACGTGCCAGTCCTCCACCCCTTGTAGTACCAATTGCTCTGCTACACTGCACTCACTTGAAAGCTATCCTTAACAGAAGGGCACAGATTTCTAGCCTCTAAGCAATGATAGTCATAGCCTTCAGGAACACTTTTGTGTAAGTATTTCGAGCCAGATATCTAACCACTCACTTTCTCTGAATAAAATCAGAGAAATGAAGCTTAGAGAGACCCTTGGGGTAGATGCTTTATAAATGTAGCCAAATCATGTTTGCAAAAAGTTCTGAAAATCTCAAATGGCAGGTGCTACAGAGATGCAAAGTTTAAGGTTGTGTTTCACAACCCCGTGGCATTGAAGTCAAATGACTATGCCAATGTCAGCACTAGCTTGGAGGGCTTGAGTTTTCTTTTGTTAATTTTTAATATTTTTAATGAATTTAATACTGTTTTGTTTCCTAATAGCCATAGGTACTCTTGTTATCATGTGCTCCCTACACTTCAACTTTTTTTCTGGCTCTGCTCTGTGTAGTCAAATTGTAATCCATCAGTACCTGCTTGATTGTAAACGTGTGCTTCTGGCCTTTCCTCCTTACCTAAACACTCCAGTGCTTTGCTAAGCTGTGATCCTCGCTGTCTGCAATGTGTTGCCAGGCAGGTTATCTAGATCCTTGAAGTGTCTATGGCATTATCAGTAAGCTGGTATGACTTTTCAAAGGCATCATGATAACAGTGAGCATAGGGCATTCAGTATTTCTGCTAAACTACTAATATTTCAAAAAGACTGTGCCTGGCAGTTGTTTCAAATTCCATGGTTCTGTGGCCTCGTGGAGAGCCAGTTCAGCTGGCAGATACTACTAAAATGGATCCTTCAAAAAAAGATGAAAAATTGTTGAAAAGAACTTTCTGACAGGCATCTAACCTGATCAACTCTCTCTTGTGGCTGCATTTATCAACTAACGCAAAATCAGACAGCAGGAGACCATACAGCCCCTTTTAGCAGCAGTTCCAGCTTTGCTACATCATCAAACCACATAGTGAATGCAAGAAATCTCCTCTCTGTTTGCTAATCTGAGCAGCATAAACCAACTGTCCCTCAATGAGCAGTAAGCCACATGCTTAGAATGTATACATTTTCATACATGGGAGCAGTAGTCCCAGCAGCTACAACCAGCACTATCCCATCAGCAATTTAAATAGCCCGTATAAAGAAAGTAAATCTTCGTTTTGCAGATAGAGGATGAGACCATATGTTCAGGGTCTCAAAAGGTGGTTGTTGCAGACCTGAAAAATTAGCTAATTCGACAGAGGCCCAGTTTGATGTTTTAATCAAGAAGTTCTGAGATTCTCTGTGACAGCTATGTCTCTGCGTCTGGAGGAGGTTTGACACACTACGTAGAATTACTACTGTTATGCTACAGAATGTAGACCTTCTTCTACGCATGGGCAACATCTTAGTGATGCTAGGAAGTCCTATTTTGGAGAAAAAAAATATTTCAGAATTAGGAGAATGAAATGTGAAAAGGGAAACAGCTGTCAGAGGGATGGGTGTCAGCAGCCACGTTGACAGCAGCCTAATCTCTTTGTCAACCATCGTATTTCTGTTAGTTTACAAGAAAGGCATTAGGTCCCATGCAGCGAGCCCCCAAGACAGGAGGATCTTCATTGGGAGTCACTGTTCTAGTTTTGGATGTCTGCTCTACGTAATGAATTTATGCTGTTATTGTTGGCAATGATCCCTGGCTGAGTGCTGTCTTTTGTATTCTAACCTGGAACCCACAGCTAATTTCTTAATTCTCATCTGTAGCTTATGGTTACCACGGGTATTTGTTCTCTGGCAGTGGGCTATTTGAATGTGTTTCTGAAGGAGGTGCAGTGTCAGTGATGCTGCTTGGTGGAGAGCTGGATTTTCCTCTTTGGAGTAATTTTCTCTCCTTTCTTTTTCCTGTCCAGATTTATGGGGATAATTTTTCTACAAAGCTTTATGCAATGCTGTGTTAGAAATTCCCTGATATAGCTATAAGCAAGTTGATGCATCTGCACAGCACAGAAGAGAGTAATGAAGTCACAGAAGTAGCATAGTCTTGTTAGTATTATAGTGCTACTATTTTATATTATTTTATTTTATTTTATTTTTAATTTTATTTTTTCCCCAGGATGAATAATCTGTAGTCAAACATTGAGATTACTTGGGCTTTCTTGATTCCATTTCAGCTGTTTCTATCATTCTTTATCTGGACTGTTTGCTATTGTCTGTGTATTTTGTACTTCTTTTCTCTTCTGTTTGTTCTTTTCAGGATAACACAATGCAAGTCAGGGAAGGAAAACATATGTTTCATCTCGTTAGAGCTACTTAAAGCACACTCATTACCTGTGTGGTGCTCTACTCAGCATCATGCCTCTTTAGCTCTCCATATAGGAACTATGCTTTGCTAACTTCAAACAGGAATGGTTTCTAGGAAACCTCTTTGCTTTCAGTGCAAGCTTGGCCCTTCTTGTTTGATGACACTTGTTTTAAAACCTCAAGTTGCCATAGAAACATTCAACATTCCTAGTTCTTCTGTCCTAAATTTTCAGTCATTATAATGCAACAAAAAGTGTCTGAACATGAATGTCAAAGTTCTTGAAATCTAGGAATCAAGCAGAGGCACCTTTTGTCCTTGTTTGTTTCCTTTTTGTTTCTCTCATTATTATTTTCAAACCAAGATCATGATTTTTTTTAGCCCAGTTCAGCTGAGCTATTGATAGGCATGGGGAGATAGAAGTCAAAAAAATTCAAGGCTCCTGTGAATTATATTATAGAATCATAGAATGATTAGAGTTGGAAGGGACCCTAAAGATCATCGAGTTCCAACCCCCCTGCCATGGGCAGGGACACCTCCCACCAGAGCAGGTTGCTCAAAGCCCCATCCAGCCTGGCCTTGAACACTCCCAGGGATGGGGCAGCCACAGCTTCTCTGGGCAACCTGTTCCAGTGCCTCACCACCCTCACAGGGAAGAATTTCTTCCTAATATCTAATCTAAACCTCCTCTTTTCAGATTTAAAACCATTACCCCTCGTCCTATCACCACACTTCCTGACAAAGAGTCCCTCTCCAGCTCTCCTGTAGCTCCCTTCAGATCCTGGAAGGCTGCTATAAGGTCTCCCCGGAGCCTTCTCTTCTCCAGGCTGAACAGTCCCAGCTCTCTCAGCCTGAATTAGGCAACTTTTTTGGTGATTTTGTCATCAGGGAGCCACAAGGGTGTCTTAGCCACCTGGTTAAGCAACCTTAGCCACCCTCCTTCCCTTTCCCTCCCTCCATATTACACTGAGCCCCAAATGGCCAAGATGCATGCAATATGCTGCTTTTAAGTGGGTCTTAATCAAGACCCACTTTTTTAAGTGGGTCTTTGTCTTCACAAAGCACACCTTAGAATTGTCTCACTGTCCATGCTATGTGGATATGGACTGTGTATAAAGCCCACGGCGATTCATTGCCAAGGAGCATTGACTGATCATTTTGGAAATGTTAACACAGTTTATGGCCTGAATGCTCATAAGTGACTCTGTTTTCCATAATTCCTCTACATGTGAGCAGGAGGACAGCAGGCCCAGGCATGTCTTTAGTGAAGTATAGCTGAGCCTTAGTGAACAGGAACTTTCTAAAAGTATTTAGAAGTCCTGTGTAGCACAAAGGGAAAATTTCCTTCCTTCTTATCACCTGGATCGTTCAGGGGCCTGTCAGTTAGGAAGTTTTTATTTCAATCGTACTGTTAGTAAATAAATGCCCTCAGCTCTCAGTTTGTATGGAGAGGTTTCACAACACATAGCTCACACGGTGTGCTAAAAGCAAATATCTGCTCAGAGCTATCTCAGTACCCAAGTATAAGATATAGTGGGGAAGCTACATGGCTCCCATATTCCAAGAAGCACAGCCCGTACACTGTTTTCCTATCGAGGTGAGAGACAGAAATACTCCTGCACCTCCCTCAGTTTGCTTTCTCATGCAATGTAAACAGGCAAAGGGGAAATCTGGCTTGTTTCAACTGGGTCTTCAGTGTGGATGATGTAGGAGCAGGGACCCTGTTGGAACACGGTGTGCTGTTCAGGTCTCTGGCCAAGACACCTCATACGCTTTGAATGCCCAGTGCTAATACTGTCCAGTTTCCTTATATTTGTTTAACTTTTACCATTCTTCCATTTTATTTTTTTCTCTGGAACACTTTAAAGTTTCATGGTCAATAAGTTTTGGTTGCCCATTTAAACCTATACACTTTGTATATACAGTTTTTGGACTTCCGTGACCAGTAGAAAATATGTATTATATCTGTGCTATTTGGGATCACAATGAATTAGAAATGCATGCATTGATTGCAAGTAGGGGAGGTGTTGAAAAAACCCCAACACTCTCTCTGACAACAAAGCTACAACATAAAAAGGCAGTTCTTCTGGAAGCAGTTTTAGACAAGGAAGAACCTCACTTCCGTTCATGATTTATGAGAAGGCAAACATAAAACAAAAACCTAGGAGTCAGTCCCGAGTTAATATATAATAGGCTGCTATAGGAACGAATCCAATGATTTCTATGGCATAATGCAGCTTTACATTGTTCAGGTGGACTGAACTCTCTGAAATGAGGTTCACACATTAAGTAATTGAAGAGAAAATTCAGTGGTAGGGTGCGTCTTACACAAGTATAGCTGTAAATGGTACAGAGTATCAGCTGGAAAGTTCACTGACCCACAACTAATATTAAAAAAAATAATCCATCCCTCCAGCAAAAACCTCTTGAGTGACTGTAGAAGGCAGGAGGGTTTGAATGTCTGAAATCCATATTGGGGCTGCGCTTTGTGACAGTGCAGGTACATCCTGCTTCTAAGGCTGTTTCAATTACAGGCATTACAGAGCTCCTTCTGTGTTACTCTAAGTAATCTGGAGCAGATTTTGATTTCTAACAGTGATGACAGTTATGCGGCCTCACAGACACTCTTATACCTGTGGAAAGTACAGGTCCTGCCTAAAACCCCCTTTTTCTTTCACTCCCAACACCTACACATTCTCATTGACAGTACTGATACGCTTTTTGGGGTTCCTGGGTGTGTTAGTTTCGTACTACAATAAAATAAATTGAAAACAGTGCTGTCCTCTTCCTCTGAATTGTTTTTTCCCCAATAAATTTTAACTTTAATTAATAAATGGGTAAGTGAGAGTTTGGAAGTGTTAGTGGGGACTGGCAGAACGGAGCATTAGAAGACTGAGTACTTTGAAACAGTTTGTTTATCTTTCGACTGGGAAATAACTAGCATTTCTCAATATTTGCTGCTCGTGATTCAGGTTGGTTGAGGGACTTATGTATCTACAAGGGTTTTATTTTTCTCCCCATTATATTCTTTGACTGAAAAAATATACTGCCTTTATCAATGCAACAGTTATTTCTTTTAGCTGCATCCTTGGGTTTTTTTGGAGAAAATAAGGCCTTGGTAAACGTGGGCTTTTAACAACATATTGTTAAGCAGATGGATTTAGTATCGGAAGGATTTTTTTTTACAATATAAAGTCCAGAGTCTTTGAGAACCCCAAACATTTTGACAAGTGAACTATATGGAATATCAATCTTGTTATTTCCCTGTGTATTTTCACCTCCTACCTCTAGATGTAACAGAAGTTTCCTCATAAATTTCAAAAGATATATGAAAGAAGTTGGTAGTCAGTCAAATCTTGAGTTTATAGGTCGGTGAGATGAGTCAAAAGGCATTTAAAATTTTTGAGAAGCGTCACCAGTTTCATACTGGGAACTCTCTTATCTCTTTATATCTTATCTGTGGTAAAATTTGTTCTACATTTTCCAGAAAGCAACTCTTAGAGTAAAACATATGGCAAGATGAATCAGAAGTTAGTTTGCTTTTGGGGCATAAATTGTCACAGGTGTAAAAAGAGAAGCTGTGGAATCAAGGCTGCCTGAGAGAGAGGTTTACCTCAGCTCTGGTGACAGGCTGCAGTTAAACATCCTGCCACCCTACCATATCTACTCCCCATCAAAAAAGAGAAGGCTGGGTATGCTTGTTTGTTTGTTTGTTTGTTTGTTTGTTTGTTTTTAAATTAATATATAATTTGCTGTATATTAGTAAAAATGAGCTTATACTACTAAATCTAAGCTTGTTTTGTCCTTTTGGTTCAGAAAGGACTTCTTTCAAACAACCTAAATGTCACTATATACTAAAAAAGAGTGTTTTTTTCTTCTAAAGTAGTTAAAGATCTGATTTAATAGATTTTGCAGCCAATTTTCTATGATTATTCTATTTCATATAAATTTTATCTGGCTAAGAGAGGTAGGGAGTGGCATATACTGCCCTTTCCTTGATAGATGCAGAAGGCTCAAGTTTGCAAGAGCGTTGATGCTCATATATTGCTTGCAGATAAGACTTGTGGAGGTCATGGGAAGGCATTAGGTCCAAACACTACCCTTGTGTGTGGAATGGTATCACTATCAGTGCCCAAACTGAGTGTGGGTTAAATACTGATATTAGACTAACGGAGTCCAAGAGAGAATGGAACCTGAAGACATTGGCTTCCTGAGTAAAAGGAAGATGGTATTTCCAATGATTTAGGCAAGAGGAAATAGCTCATATGCATTCTTTAAGCATTTCAGTTAAAGTTGTACACAAGTGATTGCTAAGAAAACATCTGACTGCGTCAGGAGTTCATACATCAAACAAGGCACGAAGCTGAAATCTGCTACCTCACACCAGAGAACAACAATACCCTTTCTTGGGTTCACTTCAAGGGCTATTTACCTTCATCTTACTTCCCTGTCAGAGTAAAACTAAAGTGAAACTAATTTTAGAAAATATAATTGCTGAAGCAAAGTCTAGAAATCATACAGTTATAGATACGCCAGCTCTTAGCAAATCTATAAAAACCTTGAAAAATGTTCAGATAAATAATGGTCTCTCTTCGCCTTTACTCTGCTCATTCCACCCCACCCCACTCCACTCCAGGTAGGCAAAGCAGGAAATGTAAGCACATTCAATGCTCCTGCAATGCCAGCACTGGTAGCATCCCTCAGAGGCAGGCATTGCCTCCCCGTGTGCTGCAGAATAAGAGGGAGCCCTCTCCCTTTGCAAAGGATGACAAGAGCTCTGTCTGTTTAGCAGCGTTCCTCTGCACACAGTGTGGCTGAAAAAAAAAAAAAAAGCCTCACTGGCAATGATTTAATGAAGGTTTTTATCAGCTTAAACCTCAGGCAGGGGAGGGTATTGAAAATATGACATGATGTAAATGTTTAAGTTGCTGATGAGCCCACGGGCACACAAGAGGTTTGGGGTTTCTATAATGAATTGTCACAGAAGAGGAGGAAGGCGAGTGTGCTATCATTGGGGTAAAGCTGTGATCCAAAGTAGGCGACCAGGAGCGATTGTCCATATTAACTGCCTGTAGTCAGGAAGACATTTCCTGATAAATAAATGTGGATAAACTCAGCTAAGAATGAGAGGCTTGATTATCCAGTATTTTCCACCCAGTTCAAAGAGGTGAAGTAGCCAAGATTTATAACTCTTCCAGCCTCCTTACAGTACCAGAGAACCAAAGCCTGATGTCTGTTAGGCATTTTTAGCCACTTGTGATTCTAATAAAATAAAAATACAAGTTAGAGCTGAATACTTAAACATTTACTACTAAATAATTAAAAATACAGGAAAATGAGGAAAAAGAAGTTGTACCTCCTAATTAGGGACTCCTCCGGACTCAAAGCTCTTCAGTTCTGTATCTTAGTCATGCATTGCCCAAGGCCAAGGCAGTTAAATTCTTTTTATTGAATATCCTCAACAAAAAAGATGTTGAGGTGTGACACACTGCTCAACGAATTCTGTCTGTCCTTCCTTCTGGTTTACCAGCCTTTCACATTCAGACTTTGTTCCGTTAAAGAAAAACTTCAACAAAAGAAAATACTTCAACAGAAAACTTTGGAATTTATTATAGTACAGGTCAGGTGTGAGAATTTCATTACGTTGGCTGTGATCCCACTTGTGTGAGGGATTAGCTGAGGCTGAGACGTAACAGTGCAGCCTCACCCCTGTTTAAATTACTGAAGTCTCCAATACAAAATGTCAGTTTCACAAATGGAAATAGTACTGCAAGGAGGCGAAAACTCAGCATGGGGACTTGGAATTACCTTTGGCAATTCATTTTCTTGTTTATTCCGTGTAAGTTTAAAACTCTTTGATTCTTTACTATTGTTATATATTTAGACTATACCCTTGAGATATATTTGAAATTACAATCTGAGGAAAGGCTGGATGGCTAAAAAATGGATATGAAATGCAATAACATGAAATATTTATGGTTAAAATTCATTCTTTTTAATTTCTCCTGAATGTGTAGGCTTTCAGCAGTTATTTTAGTGGGAACATAAAACTGTAAGTAGATGAAAGAATGAGAGCAAAGTATTTGGAAAACTCTTATCTAAAAGATGAAACATACAGTCTCTGACCAGATTTTATGACTCTTGTAGCCTTGGGCTTGGATATGAGACCAAGGAATGATCTGTTTTGCCAGTTTTTCTCCCCTGGGAGACACTTTAGGAAAAGACTCACAAGAAAACATGGACTAGGTTGTATTATTTGTGCTGTGTTCTCACTGTACTGAAAGAGTGTTTTGAAATAACATCTAGAAATTCAGAGGGCTGCATTATTTCATTCTTAGTGTCTACTTTAATGATATTCAATGCAGATGAGTATAAGTTTCTTGAGTGATCAGTATTTGCTCTTACTCATCCGAGGGATACAATGACAGGGTCTTACAATTCAAACTGTATGGGGCTGCAGGAACTGTATTGGTCAGTAGGAGCAATTTTGCAAAATATCATTACATATTTTACAAGCTTTTATGTATACACCAAATGATATGAAAATACCACTTTGGTTTTAGAGGTAAATAGAGTCAAAAGAAGTTAATTAATGTGGTTCTTAAAAATTTGGTAGAGCTGCTCTAGTATACCCTCTCCGAAAACCCTTTATGTTCTATGCAGCCAAACTCAAAGACCTAGAATAATAACTAAGGGTTGCTCAAGAGTAATATTAACATGACAAAGAAGACTATGTTTGTGTTTTCAGTAGGAACACAACCACTCCTCAAAATCAAGGTTAAATTACTCAAACAAGTAAATGTAATGAGACCAAATTAGTCTGAGTATTAAATCACCATAGAAAAAAGGATTTGATTTTCTCTTTAAAGAAATACCAAGATTGTTAGAAAAGTTGTCATTGTCATACTTCTGAATTAAAGTAGTTATGATGTATTCATAGAGGTATAGGTAAGAAAGGAAAACAATTAATTTTCTCCCATGTATGTCATGATTTATGTTATCAACATGAAGATAGGCACAGAAAAAGCTTTCCATCCTAGTGGACAGACAGTAAATAATAAAAAAAAAAATTTCCTTGCAAAATAAAGGAAAGAAAAGAAAAAAAGCATATGCAAAAAAACTGCTTAAAAAATGATGCAGAAAAGATGAATTCTGTTACCTGTTAATTTTCCTTGTAAATATGCTAGATGTAAGTTTAGACAGTTCATAGAATCATTTAGGTTGGAAAAGACATTTCAGATCATTGAGTCAAATCATAAACCCACACTTGACAAGACCAGAACTAAAATAAGAAAATAAATTAAAATAAGAAATTAACAAAAAAAAATCAGGACTGTGTGGAACTGAAACATAAAAGAAAATAACAACGGAAAATAAAAATCTAAAATGAAATAGAAAAGAATTATAATCAGAACATGAGTAACATAAGGAGCACCTTGAACCTATGAAAACGAAGAGAGGAAAGAGCATTACAATACAAATGTTATTTGAGGACCAAAAAAAGAACTTTCAAAAAGTAAAATGAGAAGAAAAAGAAAGAAATTAAGATGAGAAAGATAAATGAAATATATATAAGAGTAGGAAATGGGACATGATACAGTAGTTAAGTGCTTAATATATTACAGGGCAAATATTGACAACGCAGAGCATTGAAATGATGACTGGAAAACCGACAGAACCGGCTATCACAGAAATACACGAGACACTGAGTATGACCACAAAAAGAACCATGAAGGGAAATACGGCCACAGACAAAGAAAAAAAAACAGATCTAACTGAAAAAACAACAGAAAACATTACAACTAAGCCCGATGCCAAGACCTCCCTG
>VXBW01003160.1:789260-800384 GCA_013400375.1 Thinocorus orbignyianus | reverse complement strand
CGATGTGCGGGGCTCGCAGGCTCCTCCTCCGCCTCCACCGCCACCGCCGGGGATGCTGCTGCCGGGCCCGCACCGGGAGCCCCGCCGAGCCCCGCACCGCCGCGCAGAGGAGCCAGCAGCCACCCGAGGTGCGTGAAACCCCGCGGTTTGGGGACAGAGTGGGGGGCACTAAGGGGAAGAAGCAGGGAAGGGGCGGGGGGGATGGAACACTACCCCGGGGAGCTCCGCGTAGGGAACGGGGTTTGCGGGGGGTGGTGTGTGAGCTGCGTGGCCGCGATCCCCTTTATCCCCCCCGGGGGTGCCACCGGAGCTCGTCACTTTTGGTGTTAGCAGCGTGCCCCCCCGGAGATGCTTGCTGCAGNTACACGGTCCCAAAACTCTCCGGGAAGAGGGAAAAAAAAAAGGGGGGAGAAAATAAAATCAAGGAAGGCAAGATGCCTTTGGTTTGTTGTCATGGGGGTTTGAGCCATCCCCAGGAAAGGGACTCCCTGCTCCTGGCAGAAATGATTTGCCGGTGTGCGTGGGGTAGGACGGGCAGCGAGTGGGTGGGCAGCGTGGGTGGGAGAGGACTAGAGAGGACACGGGGGGCTTGGGTGGGCAGCGGGGATCTGCGGGTGACAGTGCTGGTGGCATCTGGGTGCAGGTGTCGCTGGAAGCGGTTTTGCCTTTCCCTGGGTGCACACTAAGCGTGAGCAGGCAGGTTTTTTGGGGGGATTTCCTCGGGGGGTGTGTGTGCCCTGTGCGGGCTGCAGGATCTGTGCCTGTTGGGGCACACAGGTAAATGCAGGGGGCAGGGGTATGAGGGGGTGGCATTGCTGCCCGGAGGATGTGCAGCTCTCGGGGGTGCCCTGCCTGGTCCTGGAAAGCCAGGGATTAACCCCTGCCTTTACAAAGCGGTGGCAGTGGCAGAAATCAGCTCTGAGCTGTCACTTCTCACCCCGCTGATGCTTGGCATTCGGTGCCAGATCTACACAGCCCCGACAGCTGCCATCCATTGGGGAACCAAACCCAGTGTCCAGCTTGGTGCCCGATGGTCCCTTCTTTGCTCATCCAGCTGAAGAGCTCGCACCTTGCCGTCTCCAAAGGGGCTGGACTTGGGCTCTGCAGAGAGCACCTCACTCTTCCTCATATACAGTTCAGGCATATTTGGCCACGGGTGCAGGTTCCCAGGGCAGTGGCAGGAGGGTCCCACACACAGAAGTTGACCCAGGACATGGGGGAGCCCTGACAACTTCCATCCAGAGCCCCCCCAGCCCTGATTCCCCCACACAGCTCTGCCCACATACCTGGATCCCAGCTGCAGCGGCGTCACCGCTGCTTCCCTGCTACGATTCTCTTCCTCCTTGGGGGGTTTGCATTTGGTTTCCCGCTGTCCTCATCTGCTAATGCCCCCCTGGCCATGGTGTCAGCCCCTTCCAGCAGTGCCGAGCCCTGGGCAAGCCCCTCAGCCCACCCAGCAGAGTGCTGCCGAGGGGTTTTCTCTCCCTCTCTCCTCTGTTCACAAGAGCTGAGGCCTGCGAACTCCTTACACGTGTGACTCGGTGTGCTCACCGCAGAGGGACCAGCACCTGACCCATTTTCCCCAGCAGGCCTGCGTTTCCACAGCAGTTACCGTGGCTGCCCAAATTCCTCCTGAGAGCTTGTTTTTCCTCACTGAAGGCTGCAGCAAGTGGAATATAAGCAAGAAAAAAAAAGAAAGGCAAAAAAAAAAAAGTCCTCGTGAGTCTGCACTATCTGTCCTCCCGATACCATCGCTCCAGATGCTGATTAACCTCTCTTTGAAACCATTGCCCAGGCAGAGCCTGCCTGGCTGCTCCGTGCCTGGCCCCGGACTCCCACGCCGGTCACGGCCACGCACCGTCAAGCACCGTCTCCCCAAGCCCCCTCCGTGTCCCACCGCACCCACCTGCCCTGGGCTTCACACCGACGAGGGTCTGCAGAGCCCCCCGTTAGCCATTCTGTGGTATCACCCCTGCAATTAATCACCAGGGCCATTAATCAGCGGGACAAAGAATCGTAAGTGCAAAATCATGGGTGCAATCAGCGGCGGGGGCAATTAATGGCAGCTGCAGAAGTGCACTCAGGAACACAATCGCTCGCTACGGGGGATGCTCTCAGCTCCCTGCCAGCCTCCCAGCCACAGCTCCACGGCACGTACAGGCTGGAGGGGCAGCTCCCTTGTCCTCGGAGCCCCCCCAAGCTGTGCTGGCCCCCCTCCTGCTCCCCAGGTGACCCCCCTCCTCTTGGCACCGCAGGCTGCTAAATTGGTCTGGAGTCGTTCTTTTTCCACCCACCCCTTAGTCACTCTTCCCTGGCAGGCAGCGCTGCGGAGCAGTGGGAGGCAAATGAATGTGAAACTCGGGCAGGAAAATGAGATTTCAAGAAAAGCCAGCTCCCCTGCGAGCCACCGGAGCGGGCGTAGGGACTTCCAGGGCAGGCTTCTCATGCCCCCATGTGTGGGGCAGCCCCCCCCTCCCTGTCCAGGTTTGGGGAGAGGGACCGGTAAGAAAGGGGAAAAGCCAGTCCCTCGCAGATGTTTTGCTGCAGAGCGGGGCCAGGCAGAGACAGGGGTGATGCTGCTGCTGCTCCCCCATCCCGCGCCTTCCCGAATCCCTTGCTCCGATGATATCATTAGCCCGAAATCACTGTTTTCCCCTCTTTGAGAGCCTCTGTGTTGCTGCGGGCAGGTAGAGTCATGCTCAGCACAGGCTGAGGTGAGGCATCCGCGGCACGCAGGGAGGTGGGCAGCCACGGAGCAGCCGCTCTGGGTGCAAGAGCAAGCAGAACCCGGCTGAGTTTTTGGCTCGTGTCTTCCTTGAGACCATTCAAAAAAACCCATCACCACCCCCAGCAGCCAGAGCCGAGCTCCAGGCTCGCTCCATGGGGACGCTGTCAACCACAGACATCCCGGAGGAGCTCCGAGCCCGTGGTGCAAGGCGCTGCGTGGACAAGTGTGAAAAGATAGTATCACTGCAGCCGTGGTGGGAGACAGGTGCTAAAACCGCTCCACAGAGCATCGCAGACGGGCAGAGACGGGAGGGTGGCCCTGTAACGGCTCCGTAACGGAGCCAGACGGGCCTTCCTTAGGCATTGCTGCCCATTCCCTGCACCCACAAGCATGGGACCTTAATCCTCCAGCGCTCAGGAAAAAGCTTAGCACTGGTGGGAAACTTGGAGGCGTTTCTTCTTTCCTCCTGGTCCCCTTAACCGACTCACGTGCGTGTCTGTAAATATTTCCTTCTCTTGGGAGGTCTTAAAAGTCGTCCCCCTCCCCTACCTAATTTATCGGATGTTTCATGTTTGCTGGCCATCCTTGGGTTTGCTGTTGTGGCTTTTTCCAGGAAACCTGGGGGTGTAAGGCTGCAGAAGAACCCTTCTGTGGGCAGGGACAGGAGGATGCTGGGGGGGGGATGAGGAGCCCACGGTCCCCAGATCGGGGAGAGCAGCGGCGAAGGCGTGTGGCCGGGACCTTAGTGGCCAGTTGCCATTAGGGATTAGTTAAAAATAGCAGGGAATGTACAAAGATTTGGCACGTGGGTCACAAAGTCTTTCCTACACGGATGATTGTTTGCTGCCAGTGGGTTTTTGTGCTTGCTCACATTAAGCAAAGCCACCCCCACCCTCCCCCCCCCCCACCTTGAGCAGGAAGGCTCCATAGATGGTTTCTGGGAAGCTCTGAATGCATCAACACGTGGCAACTGCCGGGTTTTGGCCAGCAGAATCTGGGGGAAGGAGGACACCCCGTTGCACAAGAGGTACTGGGATTACCCCAGAGCTGCAGGAGCAAACACTGACCCCGCGTGGCTTTGCAGCTGGGTCCTCTCAACAGCAGCGCTCCGCTTCAGACCTTCCTCTTCCTCACACACAGAAGTTTTCCTCCTGAGCTAAAAGGAGATCTCATTTTACCTCCTCAGCAGCGTGAGGCCTCTGTGAAAGCCAGCTCCTTCCAGCAGAGGGTAGCAATGTGTGTGCACGCTCTCCTCCTTAGAATAAGAGGGGGGTTTAAGCGGTTGTTGAAGAGCTTTATCTCCCAAGCCTCTGATTTTGGAGAACTGAGCATCTCTCCCCTGTAGGGCATCGGCATTGCCCAGGTCTGAGCACGGAGCTGGGTGCCTGCCCTCCATCCTGATGGAGGGGAAGAAGCCTCCAAAAGGTCCATCTTCATTTGCACCATCGTGCAGCCACAAGGGGCCATTTGCCAGCGGCGGCGTCTTCCCAGAGAAGTTTATCAAGGTTTTCCCCGATGCAGAAGGCATGAATTTGGCCACTCGCCACGTTGCCCAAGCAGAGAGAGCTGTGTCAGAGGTTCTAGTGCAGAATGTGAGATATTTAATTGCCTTTTAGCCCGACAACAGCGGTAATGGCAGCAAAAGCCAGCGCTGTCTCCACAGACGTGCTCCTCCGAAATGCAAGCGTCTGTGTTTATTTTCTTAAACAATTAAACGACATCTCCGTAAGCCAGTTATGGATGATCTCCTTTAAAGGTTAATTGAATATTCCTTGCAACTTTGATGCACATTTCTCTTTTGAGAGAATTGCTCTGTTTGGCAGCCAGGCATTAAAGGGGTGGTTTTCACAACGGGCCAAGTTTGAAAAAAAAGAGGAGGAAAATAGGAAACAAGAATTCGATTTGCCTTTTTTTTTTTCCTTCCCCTTCTGCGGCTGCNTGGGACCTTAATCCTCCAGCGCTCAGGAAAAAGCTTAGCACTGGTGGGAAACTTGGAGGCGTTTCTTCTTTCCTCCTGGTCCCCTTAACCGACTCACGTGCGTGTCTGTAAATATTTCCTTCTCTTGGGAGGTCTTAAAAGTCATCCCCCTCCCCTACCTAATTTATCGGATGTTTCATGTTTGCTGGCCATCCTTGGGTTTGCTGTTGTGGCTTTTTCCAGGAAACCTGGGGGTGTAAGGCTGCAGAAGAACCCTTCTGTGGGCAGGGACAGGAGGATGCTGGGGGGGGGGACAAGGAGCCCATGGTCCCCAGATCGGGGAGAGCAGCGGCGAAGGCGTGTGGCCGGGACCTTAGTGGCCGGTTGCCATTAGGGATTAGTTAAAAATAGCAGGGAATGTACAAAGATTTGGCACGTGGGTCACAAAGTCTTTCCTACACGGATGATTGTTTGCTGCCAGTGGGTTTTTGTGCTTGCTCACATTAAGCAAAGCCACCCCCACCCTCCCACCCCCCCACCTTGAGCAGGAAGGCTCCATAGATGGTTTCTGGGAAGCTCTGAATGCATCAACACGTGGCAACTGCCGGGTTTTGGCCAGCAGAATCTGGGGGAAGGAGGACACCCCGTTGCACAAGAGGTACTGGGATTACCCCAGAGCTGCAGGAGCAAACACTGACCCCGCGTGGCTTTGCAGCTGGGTCCTCTCAACAGCAGCGCTCCGCTTCAGACCTTCCTCTTCCTCACACACAGAAGTTTTCCTCCTGAGCTAAAAGGAGATCTCATTTTACCTCCTCAGCAGCGTGAGGCCTCTGTGAAAGCCAGCTCCTTCCAGCAGAGGGTAGCAATGTGTGTGCACGCTCTCCTCCTTAGAATAAGAGGGGGGTTTAAGCGGTTGTTGAAGAGCTTTATCTCCCAAGCCTCTGATTTTGGAGAACTGAGCATCTCTCCCCTGTAGGGCATCGGCATTGCCCAGGTCTGAGCACGGAGCTGGGTGCCTGCCCTCCCTCCTGATGGAGGGGAAGAAGCCTCCAAAAGGTCCATCTTCATTTGCACCATCGTGCAGCCACAAGGGNAGGAAGCAAGAATTCTATTTGCCTTTTTTTTTTTCCCTTCCCCTTCTGCGGCTGCTGCACTGAAGTCTGGTGGAGCAGAGCAGGGATGGGGACACGTAGAACTCTGGAGAACAGGAGAGGGAGTTGAAGGATGAGAAGACAGCAGCAGCCCAGCAGATGCTTTTTGCAGCAAGGACCAAGATTGGCTCTTCCTCAACACGCAGAAGTTGCCTTTTCTCAGCTCCCACTTGGAGGAGCATCATGCAGGGTATAAAAATACCCAGCATTGAGACAAACCACAGCATCACTGGTATCACAAACAAGGAAGGACAGAGTATAAATAACACACAGCTTAGTTTTTGGAGCTCAGGTGTTGTAAAGTCTAGCAGAGACTTGACATGAAGAAGTTTAGTTTGCAGGAAGATCTTTAAGTTCTGATTCTTCCTCTGATACTCACTGCTAAGGACAGAGATGGAGGGTTTTTAGCTGCTACCGGGGTCAGTCATTTCCCCTCCTGTTTCTCAGGGAAGCAGGCAAAGCTTCCCACTGCAGCAGGTAGATTCCAGCCTACAACTTCAGGAGCATGTCCCAAAAGAACCAGCCCTGTCTCAGCCTTTGGCTGCTCATGGCCTCACCTACCTGACCATCACCAGTGAGAGAAAAGCAAGGCAGAGCAGACGGTGGGTCCGTGCACCCTGACGGTGCCGATGTTGCCTGTGAACCCAAGAAGGCTGAGGGAGAAGCAGCACGCATTTGCTTTATGATCCCAGATGCACCAAGGAGGTGCCAAGAGGCCAGAGGAGCTGAAGGACCAGAGATGAGACCCAGCTGGGCCTCCTGAGTGCTTACAGCAGGGGTGAGCTGGGCAGCCATGGCCAGCAGGAACATAGGAGGCAACACGGGCCATGCTCCTGGCTGCTTTTCAACTGCTTGGGCGAGGAGGAGAGACAATAAAAGGCGAGAAGATTGCAAACAGAGCCCTGTCTCCATGGCAGCCTGCAGCTCCACTTCTAAATTTTCCCTGTACGTGAAGAGGATGCTTCTCCCCGGGGGGAGTTTTACAGCAGAAGGAGCCTTAGTCCAGGTATTGCCCTGGTGGCTAGCGAGGGACTGGCTAGTAGGAGACACCCCTTGGTGCTACCATCTTCTCATAACCCGGGGGAAACGAGCTCACTGTCCCTCATTGCTGTTTTATCCATAATTAGAGGGACAGAGGAAGACGCGTGCGGAGCCCGTGGAAGCGGAAGGCTGGGAGGAAAAAGTATTTCGAGCTCAGCTCAAGTTACATCAAGTTCTTGCTATTTTTAGCTGGACAGACAAACCCTTCCCAACAATGAGACCCCAGGGAAAGCGCGTGGGAGACGTGTAGGACACCAAACCTCACCCGTCGGGCTGCTGAGCAGGGCTACAGCCATGCCAATTAGCACCAGGCTGTGGGAATTAGCGGTGGGAATTAACGGACAGCATCTCTGCAACTTCCCAACCACACTCAGAGGCAGCCTGAAAGGTACACGGAGGCTCTGAGCTGCCTTGGGCAAGCCAGTCCCATGTAACCAGCTTTTTTTGGGTGCCCCCCCACTACCACCTCCCCAGCTCTGTGCTCGCACCCTGGCAGATTGTGTTTTACAGGGTCGGAAATAGATGCGTGAGAAGGGGCCTCGCAGCTCCCAAGTGAAAGCCATGCTCAGCTGTCACCCACCCCGGCACCAGCTGCCAGCCCCAGACACTTCCCAAAATAACTAACCCATGGTGGGGCTATGAGAGCCCCCTTGCCCTCCCCACCCCCGTCCTGGGGAAGGAGCAGGCGTTTCGCACCTTCCAGCCTCATGGATCCATCCAGGGATCTGTGGTCTTCCCTTGGAAAGGGGGTCCTCTGCTCGACAATATCCTCAGGCTGCCAAAAACCCCCTTCCCAAAAGTCGCCCTGTTAACAGAGGGGTCCCACGAGCAACCAGTGGGGTCTGGGTGGGTGCTGGTGGTCTGGGTGCCATGGAGCGATGGTGGCTGTCAGGAGAGGGGGGTGAATTTATCAGTCTGGAGGTGGTGGCCGTTGTCCAGCGCTCGTGTCCTAGCTCAGGTGTGTGCCTGCCACAGCCCCAAACCTGCGAAAGACCCCAAACCTGCAAAAGACAAAAAGCAGGGAGCGGAGCATTTCTGAGTTTCCAATTAGCAGGGCTTTAATTGCAGTATTAGTTTGCTCATTAGCGGGAAGAGCCAGATGCTCTTAGGAATTAAGTAAGCTGAAAAGATCTTTCCCTCCACCCTAGGAATATTTAACTATGTCTCATAGGAGCGTTTCCTTTGTAGCGGGAGCATGACTGATATGACTTGTGTGGGTGCTCGGCTGTTGAATCACCAAAATCCGTGTGACGTGAGGCTGCTGGCAGGAGCAGGGATGGAGCTGTGAGGACGCCTGGGTATTTTGGGGTGGCACAGCTGGGGTGTCTTCACACGAGGTGTCGAGGGAAGGTTGGAAGGAGCCGAAGGAGGGTCCCGGAGTTGCGTTTCTCCTAAAACAGGGTGAGAAAGCGTTTTGGGATCTGGTGTAAACGGAAAGCTGAGGTTGTCACCGATAGAAATGAGGGTTACCTGCAGAAATACACAGCATATGGAGCATAAAGAACGTGTCAAGGTGGTGATAACGTTGGGGATCAGGCTCCCAGAGCAGTGCTGGGATATTCCCACAATGCCTTGCTGTTGCTGCATCCATCATAGGGGACCAGCTCCTGGTGGGAACAACCCCTCCCCGAGGTTGGATGGGGTACAAGGACAGCAGGAGCAGGGCCAGGACTGTCTCAAGCCCGGGTCCTGATAAGGCTGTTTGGATTTGCTTGTGTCTGAAGCTGTGGAATATAAACTGCAGCTGTGTGGGGGAGAGCCGAGACGTTTCAGCACCAGAAATCCCTCGTTTCTCTGTGCACAGAGAGCAGGGGCTGGCTCTGGAAACAGCCCCATCTGGCCAGGGACCACCACTGTCCCCACCAACCTTCTTTTAATGACACCATCCCATCACTGAGCACTGGCCAGGCTGACAGATGGGAGCAGGTTAAGCAGGCATCGTTTTGACCCCCCTCATCACATCACTTGATGATTTTGTGAGCCCAAGGGTGGGTTATGCTGCTCCTGACAGGTCACTTTGCTCCTCTCCTGTGGACTTGAGCTCCCCCCAGGCTGTCAGGGCAAACACCAGCTTTTCCTGGGAATAAATGCCTGCCATCTGAGATTACAGCCTTTCGGCCACCAGCACCGAGCAATCCTGGTTTGTCTCATTTCTACCTCCTTCTCAGGCTAGGGAGACAGAAAGAATAATGCATCCCTTTTTCCAGCCCAGGTATTTGCTGGTGCTACCAGTTTGTGCTCGGGCTAACTGTCCAGTAAGCATTTGCTGGAGAGAAAGCACCAGGGTCTGCAGAAACGCAGGCATTGAAAGTCATGGGACTTTGCTGACTTACACCAATTTTCTGTGGGTTGAGCAATTGTCCCCGGGCAGGACCGGGAGCCTCTCCCCGCTCAGCCAGGGCTCCCACAGAGGGAGAAGCTGCCACCTCCCCGTGGAGGGACCAGCCAGAGGAGAAGTGGGCACAGCGCAGCAGGAGTTGAGCTGATATCTTCTAAAGCTCCCTCTGCCAATATGATTCATTGTTAATCTGAGAGATTCCTCTTCTTCTTCTAGTACTGGCTTCCCCAAACATAGCCCAAGCCAGTCGCCTGAGCACCACCCACATCATCACAGGGATGATTTTGCCCCACTCTCCCATTAAAGCCGCTTGTTGACTCATCCACGGTCGGGATTGCTGCCTCGATTGCTCGGTGGACAGAACAGAGGCGTATGCAGCTCCTTCAAGCTCTTCCCAAAGCTGATGCTGGATTCAGCATTGATTTTTAGCTTCTCCAGCAGGAGAAAAGGGGGTGTAAGTGACCCTGACTTGAGCCGTTTTCCCTCAGGAGCTGGGTGCAAGGAAGCATCAGTGCTCGGTGCCGCTGCTGGGCTTCAAAAGGGATGCAGATTCCCTTTCTTTTTTTCCTCCTCTTGAGCCATCACACCTTCACCTCCAGGGCCTGCAGCAGCATCACCAGTGGTGGTTTAAGAGCCCAGCTGCCCAGGGGACACCAGCAGAGACCTGGCACAGGCTACTCCCGCTGCGCTGGCATGAAGCCCACCCAGCTCCCTGCCAGATCCACTGCTGGCTCCTCTAACAAGCACCAGCCCGTGGGTGTGTGAATTCTCTTAGTGTTCATTGAAAGAACATTAAGTGTGATGGACTCCTGGGCTATTAGAGTGGATGTAACATGTAATTGAGGCTGGTTATTCTTCATCTGGAGTGTCCCCCTTCACTAATGGCAAATCAGGGCAGAACACATGGTGCGGGCTTTGTGAATCCCGGGACTCAATTCACTCCCTGCCTCCGATCAAAATGATCCCAATGAATATCAATGAATGAGCGGGGGACAATGAATTAGAGTGAATGAAAGCCTTGTAGTGGGGCCCTTGCCCGGCACCGAGCCACAATTGAGCACCACAAGGACAGCGTCTGCCTGGGCGGGGGTTTGAATTCATCCCCATTAGCGCCATTAGGGTGAAGATTACAGGGTGGGGGCAAGGTCGCCTCGGCTGATGGGGCTCTCCAAGCCTTATTGCTGCCATTTCTTTGGAGAGCAAAATGAGCAGGATTCAGAGAGCCCGGCTCCAGCTGGGGATGGGGAGAGCAGGGCTGAGCTCCCAAATCTGAGCAGAGATGGACAAATGCTCAACCAGCCCAAGGAGGGGTCCTTCTCATCAGCCTGGTGTTTGTTAGCGCATGGGGTTGAGGGTCCAGAAATCAGAACCCAGTTTTGACAGCAGGTCCCAAATCCAGCTCAGTAGGATTTGCTGCACTCCCAAGTTTTGGATTAAGCCATTCCCTTCATTAAAAACTAAGTCAGGTGCTCCAGATAGCATGGCTTCTCACCATGGAGATGCCCACGTTTTTCCCCTGGGGCCACATTCCTGGTGTCTCAAAGACCTAAATCCCCCCAGTAAAGCAGGGGCACATCACCTGGCAGTGATCGAGGGAAAGAGGAAGGAGCCTGCTCCTGGATCCAGGCTCTTGGCAGCTGCTGCTGCTTCTGTATTATCTCTGCATCTCCCAACAAATACCCAAATGTGTGGGTGCATCTGCACAGAAATGATGAATAATAATTCAAGAGGGGAAAAGGAGTAGGCGAGAGAGTGCAGGGGAGAAGGAAGCTTTCGCATACCGAGGGGAGAAGAACAGGATCAGCAGGGAGGGAGTAACACTGCAAAGCCTGGAAGGAAACGAAGGCCCTTGCTAAGATGACCTGTCTGGGGAAGGCAGGGAGAAAGCTACCGCCCGTGAAAATGTTGCAAGGAAGAGGGAAAGGCTTCAAAGAAACTATGCTGCCGA
>VXBW01003160.1:775342-789061 GCA_013400375.1 Thinocorus orbignyianus | reverse complement strand
TCGGTGGACAGAACAGAGGCGTATGCAGCTCCTTCAAGCTCTTCCCAAAGCTGATGCTGGATTCAGCGTTGATTTTTAGCTTCTCCAGCAGGAGAAAAGGGGGTGTAAGTGACCCTGACTTGAGCCGTTTTCCCTCAGGAGCTGGGTGCAAGGAAGCATCAGTGCTCGGTGCCGCTGCTGGGCTTCAAAAGGGATGCAGATTCCCTTTCTTTTTTTCCTCCTCTTGAGCCATCACACCTTCACCTCCAGGGCCTGCAGCAGCATCACCAGTGGTGGTTTAAGAGCCCAGCTGCCCAGGGGACACCAGCAGAGACCTGGCACAGGCTACTCCCGCTGCGCTGGCATGAAGCCCACCCAGCTCCCTGCCAGATCCACTGCTGGCTCCTCTAACAAGCACCAGCCCGTGGGTGTGTGAATTCTCTTAGTGTTCATTGAAAGAACATTAAGTGTGATGGACTCCTGGGCTATTAGAGTGGATGTAACATGTAATTGAGGCTGGTTATTCTTCATCTGGAGTGTCCCCCTTCACTAATGGCAAATCAGGGCAGAACACATGGTGCGGGCTTTGTGAATCCCGGGACTCAATTCACTCCCTGCCTCCGATCAAAATGATCCCAATGAATATCAATGAATGAGCGGGGGACAATGAATTAGAGTGAATGAAAGCCTTGTAGTGGGGCCCTTGCCCGGCACCGAGCCACAATTGAGCACCACAAGGACAGCGTCTGCCTGGGCGGGGGTTTGAATTCATCCCCATTAGCGCCATTAGGGTGAAGATTACAGGGTGGGGGCAAGGTCGCCTCGGCTGATGGGGCTCTCCAAGCCTTATTGCTGCCATTTCTTTGGAGAGCAAAATGAGCAGGATTCAGAGAGCCCGGCTCCAGCTGGGGATGGGGAGAGCAGGGCTGAGCTCCCAAATCTGAGCAGAGATGGACAAATGCTCAACCAGCCCAAGGAGGGGTCCTTCTCATCAGCCTGGTGTTTGTTAGCGCATGGGGTTGAGGGTCCAGAAATCAGAACCCAGTTTTGACAGCAGGTCCCAAATCCAGCTCAGTAGGATTTGCTGCACTCCCAAGTTTTGGATTAAGCCATTCCCTTCATTAAAAACTAAGTCAGGTGCTCCAGATAGCGTGTGCATGGCTTCTCACCATGGAGATGCCCACGTTTTTCCCCTGGGGCCACATTCCTGGTGTCTCAAAGACCTAAATCACCCCAGTAAAGCAGGGGCACATCACCTGGCAGTGATCGAGGGAAAGAGGAAGGAGCCTGCTCCTGGATCCAGGCTCTTGGCAGCTGCTGCTGCTTCTGTATTATCTCTGCATCTCCCAACAAATACCCAAATGTGTGGGTGCATCTGCACAGAAATGATGAATAATAATTCAAGAGGGGAAAAGGAGTAGGCGAGAGAGTGCAGGGGAGAAGGAAGCTTTCGCATACCGAGGGGAGAAGAACAGGATCAGCAGGGAGGGAGTAACACTGCAAAGCCTGGAAGGAAACAAAGGCCCTTGCTAAGATGACCTGTCTGGGGAAGGCAGGGAGAAAGCTACCGCCCGTGAAAATGTTGCAAGGAAGAGGGAAAGGCTTCAAAGAAACTATGCTGCCGAGGAGATAAGATTAAATTCCTGCAGCCCATTCAGAAAGGAGGCAATGGGGAGAGTGTCTCTCCCACGTGCCGTTGCAGGGGAAGCATGACTGCAATCAATGTGGGATGCCATTCATTTTCTCCCCCCCCTCCAACTCTGTTTCTGCAAAAACAAGAGTGGGTGCATCCGCACTTTCAGCCCCTCGTGTTGTGGGCTTGGCCCACACTGCCCAGGTGTTTACTGGGGGTCCATCACCACCAAACCCCCCACACCTCAATAGCGTTTGTTACCAGCCCCATTGAGGGTCACAGAGCACAGGCACAGCGTCAGCCCGGGGGTCCCACCAACACGGGGCTCGTGCCATCACCCCAGCCCCCTCCCTGCCACCGCACCGACAAAAGAGCTTTGAAGGGCTCATTTTCTGGCAGCAGCAGAGCGAGAGGGAAAGGCTTGTGTCTTTTCTGGCTTTCTGTCCTCGTTAATTGGTGAGTGACAGGGGCAAACCACGTTTCAAAGTAATCACATTTAGCGCCAGGAGCTGAGCGGTTGCGGGGCTGCAGCTCGGGTTTTGGATGCAGAGGCGGGCTGGTGGGATGGCACGACCATCGCTCGCTGGCAGGGACATGCAGACCCATGAAGGACAACGTGCACCCCACAAACACCCAGCCCTGATGCCCCCACACGCTTATCCTGGCTGCCTGCACCACTCGCCACGGTGTGAGATCCCTGTTTGTGCCCAGGCACGTGGCGTGGTGCCACACACCCCATCTCCAGCAGCCCTCCCCAGAGCTGCACAGACGGGGGCACTCGTCATCGCCGGGGCTTTTCCAGATCCTGCTCTCTCAGTATCAGGTTTATTTATTATTTTTCCAACCCCTCTTACACTCTGCAATATGCCTCACCTAGCCAAACTGCGGCTGTTGCCAAGCGTGCAAAACCCCTTGGAATATATATCCATGCATCTAAATATATACGTGTGTACATAATGACTGGCTTTTTGTTTGGCTCAGCAAACCCGTGCGGATCCCTGCAGACTCACAGCCGCTGGGTTTGACGCAGGGGAAGATGCAAGCACGTGCCACAGACACTAACCAAGGAAAGGGGACAAGCCTGGTCCTTTCTTTTGGGGGTGTCCCAAAGCTGGAGCAGACCCTCAGCCCTCCACTGGCTTGGCACACTCAAAGAATCAACAGTCAGGTGGGAAGAGGGCCTTGGGATCATCGAGTCCAACCATCAACCCCATTCCACAAAGCTCTCCCCTACACCACATCCCCCAACACCACATCAACACGACTCTCAAATACATTCAGGGATGGGGACTCAGCCACCTCCCTGGGCAGCCTGTTCCAGTCTCTGACCACTCTTGCTGGGAAGAATTCTTCCCTAAAGTCCACTCTAAACCTACCCTGGTGCAGCTTGAAGCCATTCCCTCTTGTTCTGTCTCTAACTCCCTGTGAGAAGAGACCAGCATCAACCTCTCTACAGTGTCCTTTCAAGGAGTTGTAGAGAGCATTGAAGTCTCCCCTCAGCCTCCTCTTCCTCCAACTAAACAGTCCCAGCTCCTTCATAACATTTATTCTCCAAGTACCACCTTCATTGCCCTCCTCTGCACTCGCTCCAACCCCTCCAGATCTCTGGTGTTGAGGTGCCCAAAACTGGACACAACACTCAAGGTGTGGCCTCACCAGTGCTGAGTCCAGGGGGACAATCACCTCCCTGCTCCTGCTGGTCACACCATTTCTCATACAAGCCAATCCTGGCTCTGCTGGCTCCAGAGCCTCTCTCTTCCTGCTAATACCCTGCACGAATGCCAACTCCTCTGTGCCTTTCAAAGAGTTCGTTTTTAAGTGGAAAAAGGGAAGAAGAAGAAGAAAAAGACGTGCCCAACCCTCTCAGGCATGTGTAGGAGGGCTGGGATTGATTGAAACGCCTCCTGCCAAGAGGCTGGAAAGTCCCAGCTTTCTCTCCCCACCTTTCTCCTGTCTTCTCCAGGCACCCAAGGGTGCATCTAACCAAGGGGATTTCCCTGCTCTGGGCACAGGGACAGCGAGCTTGGTGTCCCCCAAGCACCAGGTCCAAGCACCGTGCTTTAAGGCATCAAACCTCCCTGCCACAGCAGCCGGAGGCACCTGTAGATACACCGGCTGCCTTCCCTCCTCACCTCACACACGTTGTGGGGGCTGCTGTCGCTGGAGCTGGCAGCTTCTTTTGCTGCTGTGACATTGCCTTTTCTCCTCCGCGGGCGCACACACACCAGGCTGCTGCTGGGAACACACACTGGCAGAACAACCTCCCGGGCCAATTATCCTGTTCCCGCAGCGATTCCTCCCCCTCCGCGCACATTTATGCCTCTTTACCCTGTAAAAATGAATGGAGCTATAGTCATCGATCACTTTTAGCACATCGGCATCCAGGCAGCAGCCCAGACCTTGGTTCTTACTTACTTCCCTTAATCCGCACGCACCCCCCAAAAATGGATTTAGGGATTAAAGCGGATATTCTGTCTTTCTGGGACTTTTCTTTGACGCTTAATCAATCTGGATCCTCAGGGCACGGAGAAAAAGGAAACAAATAAAGCTGAGGAGTGAGTGCAGGTTCATGTTACCCTGTTGGGGATGCAGAGGAGCCTGTACTGGAGCAGGCACAAGGCAGGACGTTATAAAAAATGGGAAAAACAGAGGAGCAACTCTCTAGACATTAAGGATGAGGCAGCGAGGATGCCCCAGCACATCATACTCATGTCCCTTCCACCTCCCAGCCCTCTTCTGCTACCAGGGGATGTTTTATCCCCAGGATGCCCATTCTGGTGGTGGGAGCTCAACACGAGCCAGACCCTCCAGTGCTGACACCACCAAGAGTGGGAGCTTTGAGCACAGAGCAGAAACGTGTCCTCTCTCATCGTCCTGTGCGAACAGAATTTAGCTCATTTTGATGATGAACTGACTTCTGCCCACAAGAGGCTCTTCCCCCTTTTCCCCATCTCCCTCAATCTTTAATTATCTAGATGGAAGGTGCCATCTCCATTATAACTCTGACACTGGGAGCCAAGCATCACGAAGGCCATCAGGAGCCAGGGGGATTTTATTTTGTGTCATTTCCCTCCCCCTCCATAGCAAAGAAAATTAATGCACAGCCCCACATACCTCTGAACCGTAATCACAATACTCAGCACACACAGAACGCCTCTCGTTTTCTAAAGTGCTGCACAGGCATTAAGCATAATTAAGCCTCACAGCATCCCTTTTCAGGTAGGTTAAGAGGAGCACAGAAAATCAGAGAGAGATCAAGGAGTGACAGGCTGATGCAGGAGAGGTTGTGACTGCATCTCGCAGTGCTGAGCGCGGCTGTAAGGAGAAGGGATCCATCCTGCACGGCACGAGCAGGGACAACGGGTGCTTGTTGGAAGAGGTGCCCTGTACCCAACAGCTCCCGACGAGCCCCCAGGCACAGGGATATGCTCAGCTGGCCGGGACCTGTGCCCCAGCGGATGCCAGCCAGCCTTGGAGACACAGGCAGGTCATGGGAGGCTCCTGGAGCCATCTCCAGGCAGAGGGGAAAGCTCTGCTCTTCCCTGCCTTCCTTGTCTGCCACCTTCCTTCACTGGGGGCTTTGGGATGGAGAATCATAGAATCATAGAATTGCCAAGGTTGGAAGGGACCTTTCAGATCATCGAGTCCAACCATCAACCCAACACTGACAAAAAACATAACTAAACCATACCTAGAAGCACCACATTTACCCACCTTTTAAATCCCTCCAGGGGTGGTGACTCCACTGCCCTGGGCAGCCCATTCCAAGGCCTCATAACCCTTTCAGGGTAAAAATTGTCCCCAGTATCCATCCTAAACCTGGCCTGGCACAACTTGAGGACATTTCCTCTTGTCCCATCACCTGTTCCTTGGGAGAAGAGACCAACCCCCCCTGGCTACACCCTCCTTTCAGAGGGTTGGAGAGAGCAAGAAGGTCTCCCCTCAGCCCCCTTTTCTCCAGGCTGAACCCCTCCCAGCTCCCTCAGCTGCTCCTCAAAAGTTCTCCAGCCCCTTCTTGATGCTCCAGACCCCTCACCAGCTCCGTTGTCCTTCTCTGGATGTGCTCCAGCTCCTCAATGTCCTTTCCTCACCTTTCTTTTTGCCTTCCCCAGGCTCGCAGCTCCCGGGTGCAGCGAGGTCTTTGCTATGATCGCAGCAGCGGCCGGCTCTACCCGCTGCCCGGACCCTTCACCCCACAGTTCAGCTGGGCTCCCCTCCTCCCATTGCATGCCCCCAGCCCGGGACCAGCATGGGCAGCGTCAGTAGCCTCATCTCCGGCCACAGCTTCCACAGCAAGCACTGCCGAGCCTCCCAGTACAAGCTCCGCAAGTCGTCCCACCTGAAAAAGCTCAACCGGTACTCGGACGGGCTGCTCCGCTTCGGCTTCTCCCAGGACTCCAGCCACAAGTCCAGCTCCAAAAGCAGCAAGAATGAGGATTTCTTTTACATCAAGGTCAGCCAGAAAGCTCACGGCTCCCACCGAGCGGACTATACCTCCCTTGCCAGCGGGGAGCTGGGCGGCCAAGCCGGGACGAGCGGCATGGATTTCGGGACACCCACGCCGCAGAAGCTGATGCCCTTCCCCAGTCAGCTGGAAGTGGTTAGTGGGGGAGACAGTGGTTCCAGAAGTAAGGGAAGGGGTGTCCACTACACCGCATCTGCCCTCAAAACAGGCGCAGGTCCCACTGCAGTGTTGTCCTGGTCCAGGAGAAGGCTCAGAGGTCACAGTTTGTGCCAAGGGAGAGGGGCAGCAGGGAGGTGTGGGGGTACCCTGCCCACCCTCGGTGATGCCATCCGTATCCCTTCATTTCCAAACCCAGTAGAGGCAGATCGTAGAATCATAGAATGGTTAGAGTTGGACAGGACCTTAAAAATCATCCAGTGCCAACCCCCCTGCCCTGGGCAGGGACACCACCCGCTAGATTTAGCCATCAGAATCCTTCTGCCCTTTGAGTCCTTGATGGGGTCATCCCTGCTGTGAGGGTCGCATCCTGGGGGGCAGAAGGGATGAGGGAGAAGAGGTGACATGCTGACAGGCTCTCTTCTTTTCCCCAGGGCCCGGAGAAGCCAGTTGCACGACCCACCGCCTTCAAGCCAGTGCTGCCTCGCTCAGGAGCCATCCTCCACTCCTCCCCAGAGAACGGGGGTCACCTCCCCCAGCAATTGCACCCCTTGGAAAAAGCCAAGGAGCAGGAGCTGAAGCCGGCGCTGTTCTCAGGGGGTCTGTCCGACTCCGGCAGGAACTCCATGTCCAGCCTCCCCACCCACAGCACCAGCAGCAGTTACCAGCTTGAGCCCCTCGTCACCCCCATGGGACCCATCAGCCGCTTCGGGGGCTCAGCCCATAACATCTTGCAGTGTGCCATCATCCAGGACAGCAACATGATGAGCCTCAAGGCCATGTCCTTCTCTGACGGGGGCAACAAGATCCTCAGCACTAGCAAAGCCCCCCACCATCGCGCCACCGAGAAGACCACTTGCATCCGTTCACCCATCTCCACAGACGAATCCACCATCCAGGAGCTGGAGCAGAAGCTGCTGGAGAGGGAGGGAGAGCTGCAGGAGCTTCAGTCGAGCTTCGAGGAGAAGGAAGTCAGCTCCTGCCAGGTTTATGAAGAGAAGCAGCGGCGCTGCAAGGAGGAGCTGGAGGGCCTCAAGCAGAAGTGCAACAGCAAGCTCAAGCAGACCTCGCAGAAAACCCAGCGGACGCAGCAGGTCCTTCACCTCCAGGTGTTCCAGCTGCAGCAGGAGAAGCAGCAGCTCCGGGAGGAGCTGGAGAACCTCATGAAAGAGCAAAACCTGCTGGAGACCAAGCTGAGGTCCTACGAGAAGGAGAAGACCAGCTTCGCCCCAGCCCTGGAGGAGACCCAGTGGGAGGTAAGTGGCACCATGGCACCGGGAGATGTCTCAGGCTGTCAATGCTGAAAGCAGAGCGTGTGCGTGGAAGGTGATAGCTCCAGCCCCAGCAACAAACCACGCAGCTCTTCTCCATTTCTGCTCCTGCAGAAGGTGCGAGCGGAGCAGATGGTGCACACAGCGAGCCCAGGCTGAAGGAGACAGATATTAAAAGCGAGGAGAGCCCTAGTCTGTCGCGTGGAGGCTCTGCGAGTTATAATTGAGTGACTCACTGCCCCTCTTAACCCCTCAGCACTTCACATCACACAAGGAAAAAGCTACTGCATAAAACCCCCAGTCATTAAAGCAACTTCATGTTTCCAGCCTCCAGCGCAGGGTTTTTCAGGCTGCCTGCCCCAGAGGAGCAGTAAAGCTGCCTTCCTGCGTGTAAATAGGAACTCCATGGACTCGCCACCGTCATTTATTAGGCAGCAGTAAAACCTTCCACTCTGTGCTTAAGCTTAATTTTCCTGCTGATTGGGCATCGCTGAACAAAGATGGTTAAACTGCTGAAAATTCAGAAGCGAGCCTGCCTGAATAACACTTCATTTGGCTGTGGCCCTACAGGGAGAAGCAGAGCTGTTGCCCAGCACTCTCCAAGGAGCCTGGGCTTCACCTTCCTCTCCCCGCCTGCAAGGGTTTCTCAGGCAGTTTTCAGCACCTCTAGTTTCTTTGCATTTTCGAGCCACTTTTCCAGGCTGTACACAAGCCCTGCTGAAAGTGCAGCCACGGGCTCCCACCAAGAACACTCCCAACATCAGCTGGATGCTGGATCCCCAGCAGCCGTCTCGGGGAGGGCCGTACCAGCCACGCTTTAGGCTCCAGCGGGATGCTCCGGCCGGATTTACGTGCTTTGCTCCCAGCTGCAATTTTACAGGGTGCAGTTGGGCGTCTGCTGGGTGAAACCAGCTCAGCCAGTTTAACTGACCGTGTGAGCCATGGCATTGGACGGGGCACTTCCTCAACACCATCCGCTTCCACACCTCAGCTGAGATGTGGAAGAAGATTAAGAGCTCATTAAACCCTTCACAAGCAGCTAGGGTGTTGATGCACGGGGAGCTCGGGGCCCCCTCCAGCCCCACCAAGAGCCTGGGGGCATCATCTTCTCTTCTAGGGCATTGTGCTGGGTGGGATTTCATGGCCAGGGTCTCTGCATGCCAAACGCCAGCTATTCCCAACATGGTTTCTATGGGGTACCATGGGTTCTACTGGCTTTTTCCAAGGCACATCCCTAACTTGGGTGCTGCATCTCTACCTGCAGGTGTGTCAGAAGTCAGGGGAGATCTCCCTCCTGAAGCAGCAGCTGAAGGAGTCCCAGACGGAGCTCAACACCAAGACCACTGAGATTCTCAGCCTGAAGGCTCAGCTAAAGGAGGTGAGGATGAAGATGGAAGGGCTGGAGATGAAGACCCAGGACCTGGAGGGCTCCCTGCGCACCAAGGCCATGGAGCTGGAGGTGTGTGAGAATGAGCTCCAGCGCAAGAAGAATGAGTCTGAGCTGCTGAGGGAGAAGGTGAACTTGCTGGAGCAGGAGATCGTGGACCTGCGGACAGAGCTCTCCGTCCTCAAGGAGCAGCTGAGCGAAGCCCGGGAGGTGGCCAGGCCCTGCACCGTGGTGGATGATGCTCAAGCCCTGCAGGGAGAGGTGGAGAGGCTGAGGGCAGAGCTGAAGGCTGAGAGGGACAACAACGAGCAGATGACCTCTGGCTTCCAGCACGAGCGGCAGACATGGAAGGAGGAGAAGGAGAAAGTGATTCACTACCAGAAGCAGCTGCAGCAGAGCTACCTGCACATGTACAAGAGGAACCAGAACCTGGAGAAGATGCTCCAGCAGCTTGCCGCGGGGGAAGATGGCAAGGAGCCCATTGAGCTGGACATACCTGGCACTGACGTCCCCTATGAGGATATCATCGCCACTGAGATCTGAGCCAGGGTCTGCCTTCTCCTCTCTGCAGCTCTGGGGCAGGTGTCTCTTCCAGGCGAGCAGCTCTGCCCCATAGCTGGGTCCATGCCTTGTACAGCTGAGATGAGCCATGTATTTATTAGCCGAGCTGGTGGCCTGGCCAGCTCGCCAGCCTTTGTCCCCTCCCTGCATGGCACTGTGGCGGTGCCCTCTGTCGCCTGTCGTGTTACAGAGGTGAAGAAGCAAGTCGTGCCAATGGTGACGTGCCAGCAGCTTCCCCTCGCCCCCACTGCCACCTTGGCAGCATCCCTCCTGCCTCCTTGTAGGACTGAGAAGCCGGCGACGGGGGCGGTCAGGGAACAGGACTTCAGCAAATAATCTCTTGATGATGCAAAACTCCCAGGGGATGCTCTGCTCCGGGCTCGGAGGGACCCCGTGATGGCACAGCTCTGGAGACAGGGATGCCACAGCCATTCCCACCGTCCACAGCCCAGAGGAAGCCCCACGCTGCTCTCACACCTCCCTCACCTTCCTCCGGTCAGTGCCCAATCTCCAGGCGACTGAGGAGTCGCCTCTTGCCACAGCACAGGCTGCACATCCACCTTCCCCATCAGAAAGGACCCACCCGCACCCCCCGACCTCATCACAGCCCATAACGCCACCGAAATCACCTCCCACTGATGAGCACAGCCCACTCTGCACCCATCCCATCCCATCTCTTGGCCAGGACCACACTGGCACATCCCTCCTCCCCAGACCTACACCGCCTCGGCCAGCCCAACGCTCCCCACGCTGGCCAACGAGGGCTCCATCTCCCTTCTCTCCAGCAACTGGATTGAAGAACTCACAGAAATCTCCAAGCCACAGCCTGACACGAGGAATGGAAGTGGGGGAACAGGTTGTGTTTGCCCCCCGACCCCACACACTCTCACTGCGACCGTCCCTCGGGGAACCCCGGCTGCCTTATCTCCTCCTGTGTCCTTATGTCCACGGGATCCCAGCAACACAAGCTGGTTAAAAAAACAACAACAAACAAACCCAAACCAACCACTTCTGCTTTGTTTTCTACTCCAGCTCTTAAAATTTCCTCCTGCCGCCCGCGAACAGATAACAGGGCTCTACTGCAGGTGACTCTCCTGTCCCCCCATGGCTTGGCGTGGGCTGGGAGGGCATCAGCCATCATCCAGCTTGCCAGGGTGGAGGAGATATCCAGCTGGGACCACTTTGTGCCAGTGCAATGGTATTTTTTACTGCAGTGTGTTTGTTTACCCATTAGCACCAACCCTGGAAGCCCCTTCCCAGGGTTGTGGGGAGGAATCTTGCACTATCCCATACCAAAAATTCGGCCAAGGGCTCTGAGCTTCGCACAAACAGCAAAATTCAGCATCCCTCACCCCGCAGGCGACACACAGAAACCAGTCTGTGCCTTCCTCACCACCCCCGGACCCCGGGACACCCCAGCCAGCCCTGGCACACAGCACAAGCCCATCCTTAGCCATGGTCCCCTGGAGAAAAGCCAAGCTCAGATCCCAGTTCCAGCCCTGGAGCTGTAGATTGGGGCCACATCGGGTGAACTAATGTTTGCCCAGATCCCCCTGAAGGCTGTTTTGGAGAGCCGAAGGATGAAAGGTGAAGGATGGCACCCTCTCTGCTCCGGCTCACCAGGCCAGAAGGGATTTTCTGCATCATCTAAGCCATAACCCTGCACCCAGGGCTCTGCCCCCCTCCCCAGCCCCGACTTTGCACCCCACATCACAGCCAGAACGCGGCCACCAGGACCTTTCCAGTGCCAGACACTCCCGGGGTGTTGAGGTGGGGGGCAGAGCCCTCCCTGCCTGCCCAGCCCCGCTCCTGCCAGCCTCGGTGGCACCGTCCCCGGTCCCTGTCACCCCTTCCCTGTGTCCCCATCCCATGTCCCCGTCCCCAGCCAGCGCTGTGTGATGTGATCGCCCGGAGGCATCGCCGTGCTGCCTTTGCACAACGCTGTGTGTGACCGTCCGCATCGCAGCCCTGTCGCTCCCAGCCTAGGCCGGGCTCAGCCTGTACAGATAATTATTATATTTTTTTGTTGTTGTTGTTGTTTTCTGCAGGTTTTTTTTTTTGATGTTATTTCTGGTGACCGATGTAAACTACTGGTAATTTTATGGTTTTATTTATAAATAAATTTTTAAAAACTTCCTCAAGCCTCTCCAAGTTCCTGCTTTGGCCATGCTTTGGAAGAGGGGTTTTTGTTCATCGCTGGCGAGTGGCGACGTGGGACAGGGCTTCACCGTGGCCCCTCTCGCATCACACACACCCCCCTAAGCCACACACCATTTATCACGGAGCACCAAGGTCCCCTTTGGGGACGTCCTTCCACCTGGCCCTGCTTGTTCCCAGCCCTGCACAAGCGGCGTTATCTCCGCCGTGCAGCTGGGATAACCCATGCATGGAAAAGCAGCGACTTGGCCTCTGGCAAACACTGGTGGGGGGGAGAGAGCAGGAGGAGGAGATTATCCGCCTGGTCCCGCTCCCAGCCCCGTGCCCTACCCTTTTACCCTGCTCTGTAGGTGAGACCGATTTTCATCCCATCCCAGGCAGCCCAAAGCCCCCAGCCCCGACCATCACCGTCCCCAGAGGGGGTAGATCCATCCCTCCTGCCAGCAGAGCCGGAGAAAACAATTCCAGAGAGAGAAACACAGTGGAAATACCTTAAAAACAAAAAAAAAGGCAAGGACATGTTTTGACTGTTTAAGCTGTTTCCCTTCAAAAATCAATGGACAAGGAGCCTGTTTGTCCCACACAGATCTGGCGGTTTCTCAGGTCTAAACAGCCCCGGGGGAGCTAAAGGGGCAGAAAATAGGAGGAAACACTTGAATGGAGGAAAACACCATTCACACCGACTCCTTTGGCTGTTTCCATGGGGTACGTGCCCCACCACAGCCTGGGGGGCAAGTAACACACAAGCTGCTCCGTGCCCCCTGAAAGGGCACCCAGCTCCTGCCGACGCTTTCCAGGGAAACCTTGGCTTTGCTCACACTGCCAGAGGCACGAGGGAAGATTATTTTTAGAGCCTTTGAAAACTGCCGAGAAGGAAGGAGATAGAAAACCAGACGTGAGGGTTCTTTTTCTCCTGAGCAGCACCTTCTGTTAGAAATCATCTCTGACCATCACCCGCCCTGGCTGTGGGTGCTGCCGGCTCCTCCGAGCCCTTCCCAGGCTTGTCCACGTGTCTGGGGCAGGGGAACAGCAAGGAGGAACATCCCCAGTTACCCCAGGGGACAGCCCTATCCCACAATGGTCACAACCCAATTCCCAATTGCAGATGCTACAGCCCAGCAAAGTGGAGACTTACCAGGGCTCAGCAGGAGCCAGGGCAGGTCCAGGAGCAAATACAGGATCCATGAGGACAGATTCTTGGCAGTGCCCAGGACCCTGGGGCCCCTGAACTGCTCCTTACGTTGAACCAAGTGACGATCCCACCTTTTTTCCTCTAAAACCTTGATGAAGTTACTCATGAGAAGAAGCTGTGCCTTCCCCACGGATAAGGCTCAGAGGGCAGAAATCAGGTAGCGGGCATCACCTGGCCCTCGAAGGGCTGTTACAGGTCAGGAGAAGGGCTCAAACAGAGGGTTAGGGTGCCATGAGATCTCAAGGAAAGCTGAACAGGAGGAGACAACCTCCGCTCCTTCCCCCTGCCCTGGGGGGAACAAGCAGAAAGCCCTGGTGACAGCAGGGTAAAGCCATTCCCCCACAATCCCAGTACTTCTTGGTGGCAGGTTGAACATAAATGGGGTGGTCCTGGTGCATGCCAAGGCTCCCAAGCTCCTGGGAGCACAAGGGGCTGGCTCAGATGGGGGACAAAAGAGGAGGAGCAGCACTAATCCATGTATTTGGGGAGGAAGAATGCCAGACGCCTGCATAGGGTAGAGGTGGACCTACTGGAAAGCACTTCTGAGGAGAAGGATCTGGGGGTCCTGGTATACAGTAAACTCTCCATGAGCCAGCAATGTGCCCTGCTGGCCAAGAGGCCAACGGAATCCTGGACTACATAGGGAAGAGTGTGGCCAGGAGGTGGAGGGAGGTCATTCTCCTCCTCTGCTCTGCACTGGGGAGGCCACAACTGGGATCCTGCCTCCAGGTCTGGGCTCCCCAGTTCAAGAGAGACACCCAGTGGCGTCCAGGGACAGGACCAGGGGCGTCAGGCACAAGCTGGGACACGGGAAGTTCCATCTAAACACAAGGAGGAACTTCTTTGGGGTGAGGGTGACAGAGCCCTGGCAGAGGCTGCCCAGGGAGGTTTGGAGTCCCCTTCTCTGGAGACCTTCAA